>JAMQMW010000091.1:0-61545 GCA_024115155.1 Thelonectria blattea
GTTTTTTTGTTTGCGAGTTTGCGAGCGTGTTTTTGGGTGTTTTGTTCTTAGGGATTTGCATAGAGAAATGGGTATCCGTCCTGGGAGGGCGTTGATAGAGCATCTGATAGAAGAAAAGTCGCATCTCGCGATGATGAGTAAGGGATTGCATTTGACTGCCCCTCGTCCTGTGCGATGATGATGCAGTGAGGTGCTCGACACCCTCACTTTTTACAGATGAACAGGGAGCAACCGCCGTCTTCCATAAACAAGGGAACACTCACCATATCCTCACGTCTTGCGACAATGAGGAAATGCACTCGCCGTCTCCCATGAACAAGGGAGCACTCACAAGGGATCGTATCCCCTACGTCTCATGCTCCAACCCAGCTTCCTCAGCCTTCCGATCCGCAACCTCGCACAACGCCTCCCACTCCCCCCCCTGCACCCGACTCACGCTCAACCTCGACTGCCTCAGCATCTGCATATCCTCCAACGGGCCCCCCTTCCCCCCCATCTCCTTGATCTCCTTGAGCCCGATCTTGACGGCGAACTTCTTGCGGAACTCGACGTGCACGAGGTCCCATTTGGGCTTCTCCGGCGTGGCCGAGGCGTCGAAGTAGGGCGTTCCCGGTTGGAGGGCGGTGACTGACATCTGTGAGACGACGGAGCGGACGGAGCGGAACGTAGAGCGGAAGCCGGAATGGACGATGAAGACGGGGAGAAGGGGAACTTGGCTTACCGTCTTGGGAGAATTCCTTCACAATCTCCATGATGCCGACTATCCCGGGTTCCTTGCAATTCGAGTGATAAAAAAACGCCTTATCCCCGACATTCATATTCCGCATGTGATTCCGCGCTGCACAATCAATTAGTCGGGACTTATCCTCTGAGGCCATCAATCTCACCAGCATAGTTCCTAATCCCTACCCAAAGGTCAGCAAATACAACACCACGATAAACCAACCTCCCCTACTCACCATCCCATCCCTCGGGTTCCGTCCTCGCCCGCAAATCATCAATCGAGAAGCGCACGTCGATCCCGTTCTCCAGACGCGTCTCGGGCTCGGCCTTCATGAGCCAGTACCATTCGCCGTCGTGCCGGGGGGCGTCTGGGTTGTGCGTCGGGATGGATGCCACGTCGGATGGTGGTTCTGCAGGTTCCTTTTTGCTCTTGGTTTCGGTTTTGGAGGGTTTCTTGGGTGCTGGTTTCGCCTTGGTCTTGGGGATTGACTCGATGGGTTCATCGGTCTTGGTTTGCACCGCCTTTTTCGCGCCTCGTCTCGACTTCGAGACGGGTTTCGCAGGTTCAGCAGGCTCAAGCTCAGGCAGAGCTTCACTGGCCTGTTTATTCCGCGTGGCAGAACGGAGGGAACGCCTTTTCGGCGCTGGCTCATCTGCAGTAGAGGCGCCAGCCGCCGCGGCGCGTTTCCGAGGAGGCATTATGAAGCGTGGTGTTTCGTGAGTGGTCACTGGTGATGATGCGAGAAGGCGATTGACGACGCGTGGACGCGATAGCACTAGCCACAGCTAAGCCACATTTGGATCCTGGGATGCCTCAATTTAATTCCATAAGATTAAAAAGCAATATCCTACCAGCATGCGCTAAATTGTCCAAACTTGCCTTTTGTCAATCTTCCATATCCATACCCGTAATTCATAAACATGACCACATCATCACTCAAAAACATGCTCCCGCGCCATCCCCTCAGACCGAGGCGGCTTGTGCCTCGTCATGACCCAAGTCTCCAGCAAATCCGCAATGGCGCTCAGTTCCTGTAACTTCCCGCACTCCATGAGCATCACGGTCTGGTGGTTGCGAATCATCTCGGGCGTGCACTCGGCCACCATCTCCGGATCGTCCACCACCAGCTCCTGATACAGCTCGTTGATGTGGTTGGCCACGTCGTAGAGCACCTCCGGGTCCAGCTCGAGAAACTCGTCGTAGGCGATCGTGTTTCGGGACGACGGCATGCCGCACTCGAGCCACTCGGATGCGTGGTTCGTCAGGATGATGGAGATGGCTTCCGTGATGTCGTTGAGCCGGCGCACCGTCTCTTGGCCGTCGACAAAGGTTGTAGACGTCTTGGCCAGCAGGCAAAGGCCGCTCAGGAGCGCCGTCATCTGGCGGATCTGGTCCTTTAATAAGTACAGTTCTTGTCTGATGCGAGCGACGTCTGGGCGAGGCCCCTCTCTACGGGGCTGCGTTGTGTGTTCCCCGATTGGCTTCGTCGGGATCATCATTCTTCGCGTCTGCGCCTCGTCAAAGTCCCTGTCCAGTGTTAGTTGTCTGTGCAAATTGTCTGTGTGCACATAGAAAGACTTACATCTTGAAGATTGGCATAAAGTCCTCAATGGTACCAAGTGTATCCTCCAACGCCTCCGAGCAGCCAGCCAAGGCCACATTGGTGTGCAGAGGAATCGACGCCGCCGACAGCCCCGACGTGGGGGTTCCGTACTTGGTCTTACCGACCAGCGGAACTGTATCCATGACTCTCTGGGCATTGAGCAGCTGGCTCCTCAGTTGCGAAATCCACTCAAGCAGACTAGGGTTGAGCGGCATGTCGCTCTCGTCCATCTCGACGGTGCCATCTTTCCACCGTCGCACGTAGACGGCGAGAATGGGCTTGAGTTCGCCCGTGTGCTTGTGCAGGTCGTCGCAGGTGGATTTGAGAAAGGAGAGTGTCGATACGCGCAAGGCACCGAGACGAACGGCCTGGTCGGATGTTTCTTCGAGTAAGTTGATGGCTGAGCAGAGGGCTCTAAGATAGGTATTTGGGTCGGTGGTGTCGTCTTCGTCGTGGGGGGGTTGGCTCAAGGTTGAAGCATCGTCGGGTTTGCTGAGGGTTGAGTTATCGTCGGCGTCATCGTCGGCTTCGTATTTCTGGTGGTCTAGCGTGTCTATGTCTTTGCCCTTATCGCTGATAGTGTCGCTAACACTGTCGAAGACATTCTCTATGGCGATGGGTTTGGTGGTGGTTTCGGTGGTGTCAGTGTCGGTCCATTGCGGGGTCGCATCATCCCGAGTGACGTGAGCCGAATGATTCAAGTCGATGAGAAGACTGTCGGGCGGTGCGGTTTCAGACGCAGAGAGAGGGCGCAGATCCGGGGATATCGGACGGAAAGGGAGATCTCTAGTAGTGGTGAAGGAGTCTGAAAGCAAAGGATGCTCTTGTTTCTGTTGCTGCTCCTCTTGTTGCTCCTCTTGCTGCTGGGATTGCTCGGGCTGATGCTGCGGAGGCAATGGAGACGATGGGCGGGACAAGTGCGAAACAAAATCCTCGTCATAAGAGGAAAAGGAAACAACCGAAGCGACCTCGTCCACCTCTGACCAATCTTCCGAGATGCTTCTGTCGTGGACCATGGCAGCGGTTGATGGAATAATTGATGATAATCTGACAATCTGCTTCAATTTCGTACTCGCCTCGAATCCTACAAGATAATAAATGTGCCTTCCCCAGGCAGCAGCGCCTCTCCCGATTACCTCAGCATGCTCCTGACGAGCTGTGTGGCAGTCTCATTGGATGGCCGACCCAAGTCCTACGCGTCGCCCTTTTGTCCAATTGCGCAGAGGGAAAGCGTGAGCTTTGGAATGTGGCAGCCATTTTGGTTTGCCCGACGGTTTCTTGCTTGTTGACTGGCGTTGCATTTGGGACTTTGGGGCTAGGAGTGCTAGGAGTGGCGTGTTTTGAAGGTGTCAGCTATAGGGTAAGTGGGTGCCTTGGTTGTCAGGCTCAATTAACTCAGAGTGGGGGAGATTGCTTGCGTTGGATGATGCAAGAGGTTTCTTAAGAGGTGAGTTATCCACCAACAAATACATCTGGATTGGACGGCGATAATATGACTTTCTTACGAACGTGATATAATAGAGCAATAAGAAACCAGTATCCGTACTAATGGTCGTGCCGAAGAAACCGTGAAATACGGAGTGCAGAGCTCGGATTCTTACTGCATCAACCAAAACCAATCCAGTAAAGAAACAGAGAAAAATGACACAAGGAAACACCACACTGCACCCTCCGCAAGCAGAGATGAAAGGAGTTCAGACGAAAACGCGGCCAATACGAATATGACGCAAAAGAATGGACCGCGTTTCACCCTCTGTGCAGGGGGATTTGTTGCTGCAGATTCCTGCAGAATTGTTCCATGCACAGTCCATGCACGGTGCCTGCACAGTACCACACATCACCTGCAACTGCGAGTTTATTGACCACCTGGGTTCATGCATCACAGAGTCAGACTCTTAAAACCCCTGAATAGTTGGAGGGAAAATAAACAACCAAACACGACCAATATACACACGGCAATGCTATTTGATTGCCATCTCTTGGTGAGACGTTTGTCCCCCATGTTTCGTCCCGACTTCTCATCCCACCGTCCGGCCGAGTGTATTACTGATGCTTGCTTCAGCACTTTCGCGCGCGGTTATGACATGCCTCCCCCCTGGTTTGCCCGTGACCCAACATGCCAGCACGCCTGCACAGCCAACGCACCCCTGGCATCTACCGGTCTCGGCATCTCGATATCTGATGGAACTAGGGAGTTTGCGGCGTAGGGCAGAGACTGGCGTCGTACGCCTTCTTGCTCCGAAGGCTACCTTGGCCGGGTCTACACCCTCAGACTGGTATGTAGCTTTGCTCCTTGGCCAACCCCACATATGACGATCTAGACGAGACGTTGGAGCGATGCTTTTTGCATCCTTGGCTCACATTCGAGGAGGGGCTTACAAACCGGCGAGTGCCGACTGTCACGGAGCAATTTCTTCATCACCTTGACGTGGCTCGTGCAGACTGCGGACGGAGACACTGTATAATGGGATATATAAGAGTCTTGGGATGGCCTCGATGATCTCTGGCTCATCAGTCAGACATCTCCAACTTCATTCTCATTAAGTCGGCTGCCTCCCATCTTCAACATGCTCTCCAACCTCCTCACCACCGGCCTCCTCGCCAGTGGCGCCCTCGCCTACGACCAAGCCCTCGGCTTCAACACCAAAGTCGAGGTCGAAACCCGCAGCCTCGACACCATCTACAAGGCCGCCCTCAAGGAAGGCGACGTCGTCACCGTCTGGCACGGCGGAGACGAGGCCAACCAGCAAGACGCCCTCAAGAAGGCCTTCGAGGAACGCTTCCCCGGCATCACGCTGAACGTCACAGTCGACCTGTCAAAGTATCACGACGGCCGACTGGACGAGCAACTCGCTGCGGGTAGTGATGCCGTCTACGTCGATAGCATAATTCTGCAGACGCTGCACGATTATCCTCGTTGGGCTCAGCAGGGTGCGTTGCTCAACTATGCGCCTGCTGGCTTTGACGAGATCGAGCACTCCTTCAAGGATGACACGGCGGCGTGGTATGGCGTTTACCTCTTCTTCTGGTCGGGTGCCTGGAACACGGACAAGGTGTCTGATATCAACCCCGTCGAGTGGGATGACTGGGTGAACCCCAAGCTCAAGAACAAGCTGGTCCTGACGTACCCCAACGACGACGACGCGGTGCTGTGGGCATTCTACCTGATGTGAGTACCCCATATACAGTCAACAGAATCGTTTCTAACCCCCCACAGCATGCAACAGTACGGAACCTCCTGGTTCGACAAGCTCCTCGACCTCAACCCCCGCTGGGTCCGCGGCACGCAAACCCCCGCAACCCTCATCAGCACCGCCAACAGCACCTCGGCCGCCTACTTCGCAGCCGGCGGCGGCTTCGGCTCCTCGGGCTCCATCAAGTACTCGACGCCCACTAAGGGCAAGTTCGTCTCGTGGCCCCAGACCGCCGCCATCCTCAAGGACGCCCCCCACCCGGAGGGCGCCAAGCTGCTGCACAATTTCCTCCTGAGCGAGGATTTCCAGAAGTCTACGGGGATGTGGTCTGTCCGTCGGGATATCCCTACGCCCGAGGGGTTCCCGAACTTGTGGAACGAGACGGCGACGAATCCGGCCGAGTTTGCGCGGTTCATGGGGGATCGGGTCTTGGTTGAGAGGTTGAGGTTTTGGTTTGAGGCGAAACTTGGGCCTGCTGTTGGGCTTGATCCTATTGCGGATGGTATCTGAGGGTTCTGAATCGTGAGAGATGGGGTGGTGGAATGTATATGTACCTGGGGGGATTAGAGATAGATGCACATAACTGATAGACTTGTATACACTGATATGGAGCGAAGTGCTGAAGTCGTGGATTCCACATACCTCATCTCGTTGATCTGTTGACGGGGACTTTCTCCCTTCAGAGTGGCCGCTCAGTGAGTCTGTACTCTGTAGGCTGCTTGGAGAAAGCTTATGGCACCCAGGAGGATAGCGCAGGTGCTGGCCACATCGACCGTTTAACGATTTTGAGCATGAGGCCGCCGATAGTGCTAAAGGCGACGGTGCCGATGGAAAAGGTCGCCGAGGCGAGTTGGTATGGGCACTGATGTGGTTATGCCCGTGTCTTCTTCGAAGCCGACGTTGCAGGTGTTTCCTATGTTTCTCCTGGTTGTAGACTTTTAGTTGGATATCTAGTGATTATACTGGTGAAATAGTCGCTGGGGACTTAACTGTCGCTGTTGATAGCGAGTAAAGAAGCACGATCCAGGGGAGAACGGTCTGATCCAGTTTCCCAACTGAACGACGCTCTTTCTCAGGATCCGGGACAAAAGGCATCTCAACCGTGTTTTTTTTTGCGGGACATATGCTATCTTTGAAGTGAAAAGAGTTGGCTTTCTCTATCGAGTTCTCCATGGCCGTTGTCAGTTGAAAGAGTCAGATCTACTACGGACGTCGATGGCTGAAGCTTGCAGATATACTGAGGAAGTCACATGTTATCCTGTCGAGGCCCAACGCTCACTATGATACTTCATATATGAATACCCCATCACCTCATCTTGGCAACTCTGGGGAATCTGGGGAAGGGTTCGCTCTGGAGAACCCCACGAGGAGCAGGCTGGCGCGGGGAATACCCGGTATCTACACTTTCTTCGGAAGTTCGGACCAATCCGTTGAGATTGGTCTTCCCCAATGCACTGAGATGTTCTCGATCTCTGTATAATACCTACTCAGAGTCATTAGGCTCGGCGTGGTCTCATGTGTAAATGCAGTTGTCAGTTGGATCGTCGCTGCGGATATTCCCGTCCCTTGGGAGGAGTCCTCCCACAACCAAACGCGACATACTTCGTATATGAGCCTGGATGCGTATAATGACCCATGATTATCATATTCCAATCAATTACTTGTCCGTCATGTTTCTTCACAATGACGAACCAATGCTAACGCACCTCCGAACTGCGCCAACCGTCAGGTGTTAACGGCCCTCCATTTTCCCGCCGAGTTCCGCAACCTAGCACCTCTGAACACTCGCAGAACCAGAAAAGGGACTGCCCGCTAGATTCTTTTCTCAAAGGCTCAATCGTTGTAGACAATGTCTTATCCTAAGCGACATCCCTGACGGACCGACTTTCGCCGTCGACCTCGCATCCAAAGATTGGAGCCTCGCCACCCAGTACGACGGGGAGCCCAACGGCCTCGCATGGCACAGCACGTGAAAGAAGCTCACCATTGCCGATTTCGAGCAGGCCGTCTTATATCTCGACCTTGAAACAAGGAAATGTCCACCATCACGGCTCGCTTCAATGGCGAACGCCTCAAGGGCGAGTCTCTTGGTGGCCATGACGAGGGATGACGGTATCTGGCTGGCGCCACTTTATCTAGATGGGAGCGTGCAGAGGACGGGGCGGTTTGCCAGTTACTACGGGGTTGGGAACCGGATGGCATGGCTGTTGATGAGGAGGGGAATGTGTTTGTGGCTCACTGAACGCCGAGGACCGTGTTGTTCATCATAAGGATGCAAGTCAACGGTCGCGGATCGTCACGAGCCATGTTCGTACTGGGATGACGAACCTGACCATTTAAGAACTCTGTCCATCTCTCACCCCATCTCCAATCCTCTTCCCATCAACCAACAACTCGGTCCCCTCCTCACCCATCCTCGCCCTCATAACCGTCACCTTGCCCACCTCTTCCGGATCCCGCTCGACCAAGAACCGACTATGCGTAATCACCACGATCCATCCTGCTACCGTCTTGGACATGAGGCTGCACCACCTGACCACGGCCGCCTGGCCCGCCTCGTCCAGACTGTCAAACACCTCGTCGACGAGAAGGTAGTGCGCGCGGTGATTGCTTCTCGCCCACGATAGTTGCAAAAGGGAGAAGAAGAGGGCCAGGTCGACGCGCTTGCGCTCGCCGCCGGAGCGCTTTCCGTATGCGAGGGAGGATTGGACGGCGAGGGTGTGGTCGAGGACGGATCCTGAAGACGAATCGGTCGTGGCGTCCGAGTCGGAGTCGAACAGAGAACGTAGCATCCCCGTTGTCATGGCGCGGGTGTGGCGTGTATCGTCGTACAGCGTGGCAAGGACCTGCGTCAGGAGCGTGTTGAGCTCCGACAGCGACTTTGCGAGAACATGCTCACGAAAGTTGTTTGCCAGTTTCGCCTCCGTCTTGCCCGAAGCCCGACGGTTGCGCTTCGAGAGAGCCGTGGACCAAAAGGCGAAGAGCTCGCGATCGGCGGCGAGCACTTTGCCTTCCTCGTCTAGGGCATCCTGTTTCACGCCTAGCGACTGGAGAGCCGACTGTTCGTCTTCGAGTAGCTGCGTGTACGTGGCTGCTTCGCGCTGCTTGAGCGTGGCCTCGTTCTGGAGGGCTTCGCATTCCCTTTGAGCCTTTTCGGCCTGAGCAAGCTGCGTTTTGAGCATGGCGGCATGCTTGCTGGCCTTGTTCTCTAGAGCTGCAACCCTGTCCGTCTTGTGTTCTAGGATCTGGAGCCGCGAGGTGCTCTTCTCCATGTCCTTGCGGAGACTGTCGATGGTGGCCTCTTGGTCGGCTCGTCGAACGTCTTCGTCTGGAGTCTTGAATACCCGCAAGAGGGCCCTCACGGTCGTCAACTGAAAGGAGAGGACGAAGCTATTCGCGGCGTGGAATAGCTTTTGCAGGCCCACGGGGTCAGCCGCACTTATTGTCTTGAGCTTTTCACCTAGTCGTCGTTCCAGCTGGCTAAGCCATGGCTGCGACTCGGCATTTTGTTTCAGCTTCTGGACATGCGAGTCATGCGACTTCTCTAGTCGTTGCAGATTCTCCCGCTCAACGAAGATTCGCGCCTGCAATTTCGAAATCTCAAGGCGAAGGCGCACGCTCAGCTCGGCGGCCGGGATTTGCTGCTCGTGACTTGCGTCGGCGTCGAACTCGGGCACAAACTCTGCGTACTCTTCACCGAGAGGTGATTGCGAGTGAATCTGTGATTCTGCAGCTGCATGCTTCCGAGTAGCTACCTCTAAAGATGCGACGGCCTTCTGCGATTCCTCTTCGAGTCGCTTCTGTGCCCGGTCCAGCTCTCGGGTCCGGTTCTGGATGTATGCCATGGTCCGGTGCATACTATCCAGCTTGTTCTGTGCCGCATCCACGTCCTTGTCCACGTCCTTGAGCACCAGCCTCGACACTTGCCCGTACTGCTCCAGCATGGACAGGCCGAGCGTTGCCTCGACCAAGTCGCGCCGCTGTGTCGGTGACGAGCTTAGAAAGCTGGTGGCGCTCTCGTGGCCCAGCACAACGGTCCTGACATAGGTCTCGTAGTTGATGCCAAGTAGCTCGTCGATGGCCGCTTGCGTCAAGATTGCGCTCGGATGATCGAACTGCTTCTGCGGCTCGCCGTGCAGCGAGACGACGACGCGGTTGCGGTTGGTCTTGTCCTTGCGATAGCGTGTTATGGCGTATCCGTTGGCAAACTCCAACGTGACGGAGCAGTTCTTGCCCACACAGTCATTGACCACGTCATTAACGGACAGTCCGTTGCGAATGCACGACCCAAACTGACACCAGACCATGGCCTCGACAAAAGTGCTCTTACCGGAGCCATTGTCACCGACGAGAAAGGTCAACCCGCGCGTCAGGTCTTGTCCAAAGCCGATGGTGACGGTGCCCTGCACACCGAGGAAGTTGGTTATTGTGAGCCTGCGTGGCTCGGCGACGAAGACTTTTGTTGAGAGCCCTGCTGGTTCCGTGGCGGTCCTTGTGCCGAGAGCTTGAGATGACCGGTCGAGGAAGTGTCGGTGGTTAACCTCGGCCTCGCCATCCTGGCCTGTCATCTCGAGGGAAACCTGCAGCAGCCGCTGGCCAACCCGCACCAGTTCGTCTCGTCGCGAAAGAAGAGAGTTGCTCAACTCCAGCGACTCGACATATTCGCGAGCTTCGGCGGCGAGATCGAGTTTCGCAACAGGTTCAGTGTCAGGGTCGGGATCCGAAACACTGTCGCTCGGTGCTTTTGGGTCTGTCCGGGCCGTCTCATGCTCGGCGGGTTCCGGCAAAGGCTGAATGGAAGCATCGCTCGCCGGCACCGATGCGCCAAGGCCGAGTGACGGGCCGTCGGATTTCAAGGCAAAGCCTGGAGGAGCCCACCTCCGCACGCCTCGCACGCCCAGCGAGAGAAGCTTGTCGCGAGCCGTGGCATACTTGAAATGGGTAAGATCACCGAGGAGCATGACGTGCTTGTCGACCACGGCAGCCTCGTCGAGCTGGCCGTCGAGAACTTCCTGGACCTTCGCCGTCGTGTAGGCAATGCCATACGGGTTGACGAGCAATTTGTGCTCGAGGGTTTTCGGGTCGAACAGAACGACGCCTCGCTGCTCGTCGAAGAGATCACCCCAGGCCAGCTGCAAAGGCGCACCCAGGTACGTGAGGCTGCCTTTCAGATCGGCCTTGTTGCCGGATCGTCCCTGGACTATGGTCTGGTGAGCGTGGAAATGCCCTGTAAAGGTTCGGGCCAGCGATGCGAATCGATCCGGGCCAGTGAAGCCGTGGTACGTGTAGGGATTTTCCAGGCGGGGCTTTTCGATGCTGTTCGTGGCCACATATCGCTGCAGGATGGCCTTGTTGATTGCGAGATGGGCAAAGGCAACCGTCTCGCTTGCCTCGTTGGGAGGTAGAGCAGCCACAGCCTTGATCAACTCGTCCTGCTCCTCGCGAAACGGCAGCAGCAAGACACGCCGGCCGTCCCACTCGTGTTGAGAGACGGTGCTATGAACCGACACATAAGGGGATAATCGGCGGATGTTGAGAGCGTCAAGGGCTGTCGTCTGGTAGTCGCGACGGTAGGCGAGGTCGTGGTTGCCGAGCACAATGTTAACGTGCGGCACGACTTCGCTGAGGATGCCGATGAAGCGGTAACAGGCTGAAAGCACATGAGTTTGCTGCATGGTGCGGCTCGTCAAGAGATCGCCACATACCACAACTCGTGAGACCTTGTTTCGCTCTGCTTCGGCAACGATCCATTGCGCCGTCTTTTGGGCGCGGTCCAGGTCATGATGCTTGAAGTGGAGGTCGCTGAAGAGAAGCCATCGTGATGTGCCGGCTGACAATCCCCGCATGGCTCATGGCGGTTGGGAGGAGTGAATTGGCCGTGACGTTGAGATTTGACGTTGTTGACATTGAGTCATTGACGGATGAAGTTGGCGAAAAAATTGGTTCGTTTCGGAAGGAGCTGATTGCCGATGAAAAATCTGGGGAAAAGCGGAGCATTTCTGGCCTCAGGCTGTGAAGTACCTCTGAGAGATGACGTCGGTGCGAATAAATTCTCGGGTTTCTGGATGCAGCAGGAACGTGAAAAAGCCTTTGAAATATAATGGAAGCCAAAAGGAAGGGTTTGTCGTAGTTTGGGGGATGTTGGAACATCACACTGCGGGAACGGCGTTTCACAATTGACCCAGCCCTGAAACGAACCGTCGATGTACACAAATTGTTTGTTTAGTAAATGCGACGCTGCCTCCCTATTCACCAACGGTGGGACAGACTCAGCCTTTCTGATCCTTTGCGTAACTCTTACGAGATTGGATTCCCCAACTGCCATTGGCGCGACTTCGTCTCGGTGCTATTAAGTGCTGGATCCAACCCCCACGGAACATGACAGGCTTCTTCAGGCACCAAAGGCAACCAGTTCCCCTTTCCATGCAGAAAGAGACCCCTAATTCCTACCGGTAGTCAGCAAGGGCTCCTACACTAACTGTAGCTGCCGCGAGTTGCCGCGGATCGCTGCGCGTTTGTTTCAGGACGTCAGCCTTGGCTGTGCCGTCAGCCTACACGTGCTCCCGCCCGCGCCGAATTGCCCTTAGTTACTCCTAGACTCAAGCCCAAAAAGAAACTAGGCGTTGCCCGGACTTGCTGTGAAGCCAAGATGCAAATCCCACGACTCCTATCTGACGCCCAGTGGCGTTTGTTAGCATGTAGATCTCTCGTATATGCAGGAGTCCAATTACTATTATTAGGGGGGTTGGTCATATTGCTACATTTGTGTGGTCGAGAGTATTTCCCCTGTCGGCTCTGTTTAAAGACCCGACAGTCTGGACCCAAAATTATGTGACCACTGGGAACCAATTCGCCATCACCCTTTTAACAATGAGTTCGCACACCAACGATGTATGTATTCCTATAGTCGTAATGAGGGGTCTCGCTAATACACTCCTTGCCATAGCCGAATCCCTTACCCGAAGTTCCAATCTGTACGCTCCCCGAGGCCTATTCGCCCGGCGAAGGTATATTGCTATCACATCTGCTTCCATCAACAACGCCGTCTCCCAACTTGGACTTGCCCGACAGCGACGACCCATTACTTCACGATCGAAGAAGTACCGTAATTTTCAGGCCGCCTAAAGGGAAGCGAGTTTTCGGTTTCCCCTTGGTCTTCGTGATACTCTCCGTCATCATCGCATGGCTCTTCCTCTGTGTTGTGGCCCTGGGCGCCGGACTCGGGGTTGTACACCAAAGGTCCAGCACGACGAACTCCAAGCTTAAAGCTATCCAAACCGCCCATAGTTGGTCAACCCTCACAAATGGATGCTCGGATATGGGGGTTACGAGTGTGGAAGAATCGCAGATTGGAGTTTATCTTTCCAACGGTGAGTTCCCTTCCCTTAAGCCGCCCTAACTCTGCATTCGCTCGAGAGTTGGAACTAATAAAGGCACATCAAGCTCCCGATTATTCGAGATACCAGATGTACTGCATGCACGACGTAAAAGGGGATGCCATCCAATCATTCTTCTCGGGCTCTTTCAACAGTTGCATGGAGGCCTGCACCATTTGGAACCGCGAGTTGCGATTGAACGTCACGTCGGGAGAACAGTGCCAAACCGCAACGTTTGTCCAGAATTGGACCGACACTCAGAATACTCCGGATGCGCCTCACGCGGGGGATTGCTGGTTGCGCGTGCAGAAAGACCCTTCGCGTGATTTGTTCGCAGCCGAAGCCGATTTTCCCGTTCATATTGCTTTTATGCAGTAGGATTCTCGTCACTACCATCAATGACTACGAACGCAATTGTGGCGGACATCTCGGTTCCGCTCCCATCGCCGCTGTATGAGTCGGTTCTGCATTTGCAGCATATCGCCAATCGCACGCCGCGGCAAGAATGTTGGTGGGCAGAGGGAGAGGTCGATAGCAATGCGAAGGAGACGAGTATGGGAAGGCTCAATCGGCGAAAAAGCTTGCCTTGTAATATTTATTAATTGTATAGAGGCGGATATCGAGGTCATAGGCATGTGTAACCGAGTATCACTCGCCGTCGGTCTGTCATCATGACTTTTGGGTGACTCTGGACCTATCACGCCTCGCTGGAGTACTGACTATACCATTGCATCTGGAGAAAGAACTCAGTTCTATATACAAATACAAGTAAATTTAGACGAAAACCGCTGTCTAAAAACCGATTAAATTGATGCAAAGTCCAATCACTGTACATATCGATCCAGATTATCCCACCCATGCACCTGGATTACTTCATCTGTATTTTAGTCTCGTATATCAGTTCTTAGATCTGCGAGAGAAATTGACCAAAACCTTGTTCGCATGATACTATATCGTGCTTCGAAAAGTGCATGTGGCCATGTCCCAAAAGAGGAGTGATTTGTCTGTAGAAGAAATTGCTCAAGAGCCTCAAGGTGTCAATGTCCCTTTGTTTGTTTGACTCGACCACGATGAGAGCGACGCCCGCTTGCCTCTCCAAGAGCTGGAGATCGGACAAGTCCCACATGGTGACGGGTTGTTCGAGGCGAGGATCTCGGGCCAACGCGAAATTGTCAGCCTAACAGGTGTTGCAACGCATTAGCTGAAGTTGTCGAAACTAGCCCTTCGACTTCGCCTCGTGGGGAGCAACATACTGTGCCCAGATTCTCCTCGGCTCGAAAGATTGTTTGTCTCCAGTCCATGATTGCCGCGTTGACGAGCGTCAGGTGAACTCTCAGGCTCGTCAGGAAAGCACTGGGATATCCCTCGCAACGCGAGGCGTAACGCCCCGTGTCCCTATACATTCTTCCAATGCGCTGTGTTGACGATCTGTGCCGGTCACCTATGATCCAGACCTGGTTTCCCGTATCGAGGTCGAATCGATGATAGATGAAGGCTTCAGGGTACGGATATGTACCGTTACTTGGGACCTGGGAAAGTTGAAATGTATCCGTGCTTTGTGTAGATATTTAATACAATAGATAATCGACGATGCATCTTGTTAAATTACATAACACTATGAGTCCTGGCGAATGACGATATTCGATCTAAGCCTCACCAGACACCTTCAAGACAACCTTCCCCCTCGCGCGACCCGACTCGACCTTATCCCAAGCCTCAGCAAAGTCAGCAAAGTCAACAACACTATCGACATTGACCTTGATCTTTCCAGCCTCGATCAGCTTCGTAACAGGGCCCAGGTCCTTCCCCAGCGGCGTAATGACAAACCACAGGCTGCGAGCATCCTTGACCTTGACATCCTTGGGCCGACTCTCCTCGGGCACGCTGCACACGCTCACGATGCATCCTCCCTCCTTGACGACGGACCACGACTGTGCCAGTGTGGGCCCTCCAATGCAGTCGAAGACCAGGTCGATCTCGCGGTTCGCTCGGTCCTCGGCCACCCACTCACCCAGCGTCTGTCGCGTGTAATCGGTCGTCTCCGAGGCGCCCAGGCCCCGAACGAAGTCATGGTTCTTGGGCCCGACAGTGGCTACTACGGCCGCAGCGCCCGCGAGCCGCGCCAACTGCACGGCGTAGCTCCCGACCGACCCAGCGCCGGCAGTGACGAGCACGCGCACCTTTGCATTTGCGTCTCGGGCCTCCTCGTTCCCCTCCAGCGCGCGAGCGTCCAGGGTGCCCTGAGTGAACAGCGCCTGGTAAGCAGTCAAGGCACTAATAGGCACCGCCGCCGTCTCAGCCCAAGAGAGGTTCTTGGGCCGGATCGCAAGCTCCGAAGCGCGAGCCAGGACGTACTCGGCAGCGGCGCCGGGACGGTTAGCCTCGATGCGGGCGTAGACTCCGTCGCCGGGATTGAAGCCCGAGGCGGGCGGGGCCGAGACGACGGACCCGGCGAGGTCTTGGCCCGGGATGGGAACCTTGTCGTCGCCGATGAAGTCTGGGGCCCAGAGAGCCCAGTCCAGTTCGCCTTTGCAGGGGGCCGTGGCGTGGACTTTGACGAGGACGTCTTCTGGGTGCGTGGGGATGGGGAGGGGGAGGTCTTTCATGATGAGTTTGTGGGAGTTTTTGTCGGGCTGGAGAATGGCCTTCATGGTGGTGGGGAGGTTGGAGGAAGACATTGTAAGGGGTCGGTTGATGGTAATACGAGTGAGTGCTCTGGTTGAAAGGGATCTGAAGAGGATGGTCATTCGATGCTGAGGATTGCAGTCTCAAGCAACTCATTCCGTCGACCTCCATTTATACTCGACACGATGCTCAATAAGACTCCCTCATAAACTCATCCCGCAACGCCACCGATACGCCTCTGTCGACATTCTGCATCTTGCGCTTTCCCCAAAGTCCACAAGTTCGGTCCTCCAGGGCGAGTGCCGAAGAGCGAGATACAGTGTTTTGTGCACTGTTTACCCGATTGGGAAAATCTCAACTCGACCCCCCTCCGCGCATGCGACGAAAATTCAATCCGATCAAGTGATGAAAATATCTGCAATGGAAAAGGTATTACGAGAAGGGTGAGAAACTTTTGTAAGGAATTACTCATGTTGAGATGTTGGATGGATTTGGCAATGGAGTGACAGTGCTGCTCCAATTTCTTCCTTGACTGTGTACCTGATGCGGGCAATCTTCTGTCCGTTTCATGCGGGCGAAAACTCGAAGGACCAATTGAAAGTAGCGTTTCCCGCAATTGAAGCTTTTTCAAGGGATGACACTGAACCACAATGACACCGTATCGTGAACCTCCAACTCGCCGGGCCTACCGGAGTGTTGAGTGACGCAGTAGCTGGTAATTAGCTGTGGAATGGACACATATAAAGGCCATGTTGCGCGTCACGATTTAACCAAACATCAAACAATTTCCACTACCAAGCCCATTATCACGCCTCTCACCTTACCCTCTTCCATTTCAAAATGTCCAAGTCCTTTCCCAACGTCGACCTGAACCTTCGATGGGAGGATCAGAATGTGGTCAAGAAGGATGGCTTCTGGACAGTGGACGGGTATGTTCTCCTCCTTCGTTTGTGAGGCCTCGACTGATGAAACCAGACGCCCAGGAGTGCAAGTTGCAGTGTCGCATATGCACAACCCTCCCAACTTGCCCGACAAGACGTGGCTCGGACTGATGGTGACGTCTCCGGTTAATTCTGGTGAGATGCTTCACAGTCTTCACTTCACAGGTTTTGATCTCATGCTAACACCACCAGCAACCCCCCCTCACACCCACGCCGGAGCAGCCATAGTCGCAACCGTCCTCCGCGGCCATGTCATCAACCAAATGGTCCACACGCACGTCGACCCATCCACGGGCAAGACTCACTCTCACGACAGCGGCGCCAAGATCTACGGCCCCGGCGAGAGCTGGTACGAGGCTCCAGGGTGCCACCACGTGCGCTCCGAGACGGTCGGCGACGAAGATGCCGTCTTCATTGCCAACATGATTGTCGACTCGGCCGTGTTTGACGGCGTGGATATGAATGCGTCGGGGCCGGAAGCGGACGGGGCGAAGATTGCGAGGGTGGTTATTATTGATGCTGATGTTGAGGAGAAGAAGGCTGGGCAGAAGTAGACTCCTATTCATTGCTTGCAGAGTAGTAGCGCTGTCGATATCGCCAAGCCAATCTCGTCTTTGTCAGTTGATTCAGTTCAGTTCGTTCTAAGCGAGCGGTGGTGCGTGCGAACCGAAGCCTCCGAAGGCCATGTAAACGAGGAGACCCTGTTTCGATACGACCATTTCAATGCCCTCAAGAGCACCTCAGAAGCCATTGCCACTGCCCAGGCGGTCAATTGGGGTCCTGCCTCCGTTTCGTCGATGCAGTGAAAAGCCCGCGTTTCTGCAACACCAAGCAGCATCACATAGAGTAAAGTCCGCCAATCGCGTGATGTGACGTCTTGCGAAGCGCCGGGTCATTGCAGATCCAATTGATAAAACCCGGCGGATTGGCGGCTTTTAGATGGAGTTTAAGCTTAACCGAGTTGTTCCCTGCGAATAGTAGGAGGGATGATACAGACCCTTGTCTTGCGCAGTCCTGGTTTGGTTTGGTGGATGTCAGTCAGTTGAAGTTGTTTCCCCTTTTTGCTTCGATGCAGGGTTTTCTTGAAGAGAATTCAAAGAACCTATCCCTGAACCCTGGAGAATTGCCATGAAAAATAGCCAAGTTGATTGACTTCAAAGAAGCTCGCAATTGCAGAATCTAGTCTCTAGTCCTCAACCCGCAAGAATATTCGCTGGCAGACCACAATGACGCCAAGCAGGACGAGATTTTTCCGTTTCTCGCCTGGAACCACCTGAAACGGTTCGCAAATCTGCCACGAGGAGAAACGAATCCAACCTGTTTCCCACTTAATAAATCGTCCCGATTGCTGTTAACATAGACCGCTTAAAGGCCGCAGAAAGGGCTGAAACGGCACCCCTGGTCAGCGAGTGTCTTGGCCGGGGCTTTCTCTCAAAGAAGAGATCGTCTCCACGATGCTGAGACGGATGGCAAATTCCACCACTCTCAATTCAAAACGGTGGATGGCCTGACGAGGGACAACGAGTATGTGGGCATCTATGGACTTGGAGACGGAGACTCGTGTACGGTGGGAGAGGGAGTAACACCGGGTCTCGAAGAGTATATAAGAGGTTGACAATGACTACGAAATGTCTCTGCACTCATCATTGCAGGCAGCTCATTCTTTCATTCCATTCACTTCTTTTCTTCACTGTGTGAAGCTGGTACACGTTCCTTCTTGAATTCATCTCTCTTTCTCCAACCCAAGACCATCTCTTCGTCTCATCTTCTCTCCTTCCAGTCTACTCTCTTTCTCATCCACAACCAACCATCAAAATGTCTTTCCGATCTGCTGCTGCTCTTCTCGGCGCCTTTGCCACCACGGCCCTCGCCCACGGAACCGTCATCGGCTTCAAGACCGACGGCGTCAGCCAAGACGCCTACCTCCTGGAATACTACTACGCCAAGCAAAACGGCCAAACCGTCCCCGACATCGCCGCCTGGTCGGCCGAGAACCTCGACAACGGCTTCGTTGCCCCCGATGCCTACGGAACGTCGGACATCAACTGCCACATCAACGCCGAGCCGGGCGCCATCTCGGCCTCGGTCAAGGCGGGTGGTACTGTTGAGTTCAACTGGTCCGCCTGGCCCGAGTCGCACATTGGTCCTGTCTTTACTTATGTTGCCAAGTGCTCCGGGAGCTGCGCCGATGCTGATAAGACGACCCTGAAGTGGGTGAAGATTGACGAGAGCGGCATCGACTTGGATACGCAGACGTGGGCGGCTACTGACTTGATCAACAACAACAACACGTGGGTTACCACGGTGCCCGAGACGCTGGCCGCGGGAAACTACGTCTTCCGCCACGAGATCATTGCCATGCACGGTGCTGGCTCTGAGAATGGTGCCCAGAACTACCCGCAGTGCTTCAACATTGCCATCACCGGCAGTGGCACTGACGAGCCCGAGGGTGTTCTCGGAACGGCCTTGTACAAGGCTGATGACGCTGGCATCTTGTTCAACCCCTACACCACGCTCACCAGCTACGAGATGCCCGGGCCTGCTCTGTACGGCTCCGGATCCGGCTCGGACAACTCTGGCGAGACGACTCCTGCGGCCACGACTCCTGCGGCTACAACTCCCGCGGCTACGACTCCTGCTATTCAGACGACTGCCGTTACCCCCGTCGTGAGCTCTACCCCTACGAGCCTCGTCACTTCCATCTTCACCCCTGCCCGATCGGCCACGGCGGTTGCCATTGTATCCACGAGTGCTCCTGCCGCCACTCAGACTGCTGCCTCCGGTAGCGACTCTGGCAGCAGCGATCTTCCCGAGACGTTTACCCTCGAGACCTTTATTGCGTGGTTGAAGACCAAGGCTGGTTCCAGCGTCACTCGCCGACACGCTCGGGCTATGAACTAAGTATGGTTCGGAGGATTGGGGCTTCACACGGCTTGGAAAATGGGTTGAAGACTGGTCTTTTCTCTTCTTGTAACATTAATTCGTCGGTATGGCGATGTACATGATTGATAGTAGCCTCAATGAAAGAGTTACTACACTTTGACGTCCAAGGATTATGAGACCCTGTTTGTGACTGCGGTGTACGCTTTCAGCTCCTCCAGCGCTTCGTGGTGTTCTCGCTTGATGACGCTGATGTGAGCCGACGAACGGGGTGTAATTGAGCATGGGAAAGGAAGAGGGCTGGAGTTGAAGCCTTCCGAGAATGCGAAGCTACAAAATGTTAGGACCCAACATGCCGTATTAAAACAACAAACTCACATGTCCACATCGATATCTCGGCCATCCGCCATCTTGGCGGGAGTCACGTCGAAACCCCAGAGGATACGCGCAATGTTGATGGCGATGGAGGCTGAGCCGAGATGCATTCCAGGACAAATGCGACGGCCCCAGCCGAAAGCACTGTGTCCAAAGGTACCCGGGTACTCTCTATCCTCCAGGAAGCGCTCTGGCTTGAACTGATGAGGATCGGGGAAGTCGGCCTCGTTGAGATGGACTGCGGCAGTTAGTAAGCTGCACTTTCCAACTCTCGAGTGATGACACTTACTCGTCCACAGAGGTGCAATAATTGTGCTTCCTTTGGGAATAAACATTCCCTTGTACGTATGGTCGGCAGTGCTCGCGTGAGGTGTTCCTCCAAGAACCGCGACGGGTCGCCAGCGGAGCGTTTCGGATGCAATTGCTCTGATGTACTCAAGCTTGGGCAGGTCTTCAAACGTGGGTAATCTCTCGTTGCCAACAACGCGAAGAAGTTCTTCTTGCGCACGAGGAATGAATTGTGGTCCGAATTTGACACAGGCGAGAATGAAGCTGGCAAGGGATCCAGCAGACTATGACTCAATCAGCAAACAGCCCAAGTCAACTATCGCGTTACTCACCGTCTCGACGCCAGCACCAAACGGAGATCCCCCCGTGTAAGCAATCTCAAGATCACTCATGCCAAGACTGTGCTGCTCCTTGAGCAAGTGCGTGGCGAAACAAGTTGGTGCATTCCCAGAGGCCACCTTTTCTCTGACTTCGTCCATGAGCTGCGTGTAGAGCTGCACGTCTTTGGAGCGTTGCTCGAGGACTTGGGCTTTCCACGGAGCCAAGAAGCTGGGGATGTACTTGAGGATGGGATATCGCTCTACTGCAAATTTACCAGGGATACTGCCAAGGTTAGCGAAAAGAACATGAGAAGTGAATCGAGGATAGACTCACTTGACAAGCGTCAATCGCTCCATCGACTCGGCATTTCGCTGCACGACGATATCCGTCCTCACATCCTCGACTCTCCGACCATACGTAACCGTAACAATAACCGAAGCCGCATACCTCTCCAAATGCCTCCGAAAATCTCCCGGACTCGACAACAAATCATGCATCAAAACCTTCGACTCAAGGCTCTGCACGGGACGATACGTCTCGCTCTGTCGCTGCATGAACCCCCCGTGCAGCAACTTCCTCCACCTCCGCCAGTACGACGAATACGGCGCCATCAGCCCGCGCATTCCGCCCGAGAGCAACTCCCCGCCCATGATGAAGCGCGGGCGCGAGGAAAACACGGCGCCGCGCTTCTCGAGGAGGTCCCATGCTGCTTGGGCGGAGCCGAGGACGATGGTGGGCGTCGGGCCGAGTTGCAGGTAGACGACGTCGCCGTGTTGTTTGCTGAGTTCTTGGAACCAGAGCCAGGGCTTCTTGATGCCGAGTTTGATGGTGGAGGGGCCGGGGGGGAGTTGGGAGCGGTAGGCTTTGAGTTTCCATTCTTGTTGGAGCTGGTGGTGTTAGAATCAACATGAAATGATAGGATTGTATGTGGTGTTGATGTGCAAGGGTTGCTTACTCTAGGAAACGACAAAGCAAGGTACAGACAGACTAGGACAATGCCTAGCACGAGGAGTGACGTGGTCAACATGGTTGCTCGTAAACTCAGCAGATGGCTGCAGAACACACTGACACAGTCAACGAACGTGACACGAAGACGGGAATAAGTATCACCCCAAGCAAGCCACCCTTCACGCATTACTAATTCCCTCGCCCGAAGATCCCTTCCCAACTGCCTCGCCAACTTGCCGCAACCCTCACACATGATCAACGCATCCCCGCCAAACCACCAATATGCCTCGGGATCCAGCACCTTCGGCACTTGCAAGGGCCTGGGCATCCCCAATCTCTTCCCCCTGATTTGACGTCTCCCTTTACCCCGCGTCCCGCTTGGTCGTCTGCAGGCGCAAGCGAGATCGTGTGGTGTGGGGGGTTGCATGACACTAGCATGACTCTGGCCGGGATGCGACGGGTAATATTACCCTTGGACGCAGATATGAAGGAAGGTGTGTTTCACGGCGAGGTGACGAATAGAGTTTCCATCTGCTCAGCCTTGTTTTTGAGTATTATTCCAACGTCAGTTTACACCATGAAGAGCTCCGGTTGGCTTGACAAGCCCTTTCTCACGTCTCTCTTCCTCGGTCTGGGAGGGTTTCTCTACGGATAGTGAGTTTAACCTCTTCAACTGCACGACCGCTCCTGACAATATTAGTGACTCGGGTATTATAACCCCGAGCCTTGCGCTCAAAACTTTCCTGGCCCATTTCGGCAACCCGGATGCGCCGCTGCGAGGTGCCATTGTTTCCGTCTACCAGGCAGGAGGTGCGTCAACCGCTCAATCTTCCAGTTGATCTTCTTTCAAGTTTTCAAGTTGACTTGCAGACTAACACCGTACAGCTTGGTTCGGTAGTGCATCTGTGGGCATCACGAGCGACTGGCTGGGCCGCCGCAAGGCCATCGCCTTTGGATGCGTTTGGGGAGTGATTGGCGGTGCCTTGATGGCTGGGGCCGCTCACGTTGCGATGCGTAAGTGAAGTGTTCTCGTTTCAATGTCTTTGTTCTCACTGGCGTCTAGTCATCATTGGTCGACTGTTGGTCGGGTTCGCCGTTGGAACCATTACGGGCGTGGCGCCAGTCTTTGGGGCCGAGATTGCAAAGACGCATCAACGAGCCAAGATTACGGCTGTGAATCAGATGAGTGCGTTTTACCTGATGTACAGATTTATCAGAGTGCTAATAGAGATAGTGGTTGCTTGGGGTTTCTTCATCGCACTCTGGACGGTAACTATCCCACGGTCCAGACTCCAGAGGCACATATACTCATCACTAACACATCCAGGGATACGGAGAAGGCCGCTGGCACAGTGAAAACCAATGGCGTCTCGGCTTCGCCATCCAGAGCATCCCAGCTCTGGCCCTCGGCGTCGGCGTCCTGTTCCTCAGCGAATCCCCCCGATGGCTCCTCTTCAAGGGCCGTCACGAAGAAGCCAAGCAGGCCTTCCTCAGCTATCACCACGACGGCACCAACGACGACTGGTGCGATACCGAGTTCTCCCTCATCCACGTCAACATCAACGAAGAGCTCGAGACCCAAGGTTCGCTGTCGTGGGGAGATCTGCTGCGAACCCCGACCTTCCGGAGACGTCTCTTCGTTGGTGCCTTCGTATGGGCAGCCGCCATGCTTTCTGGTATTTCCTTCGTGCAGTACTACCAGACAGCCATCTACGCGACATTGCAGTTCGATCAGGATCAGCAGCTCCTCGTCAGCGGTCTGTACGGCTCGGTCGCGCCGGTGGCTTGTTTTCTGTCCCTCTTCTTTGTGGACCGCATCGGGCGCAAGAAGATTCTCATCATCAGCTCGTCCCTACTTTCGATCTGTTACATGATTATTACGATTCTTGCAGCAGTCTTTCCCGCTCAGCCGGGCATGCCGACGAATGCGGCTGCGCAGCGTGGCCTGATTGCCTGCATCTTTGCCGTTTCGGCAAACTATTCGGCTCTCCTTGGTCCGATGACGTGGATTATTCCGTGAGTCGAAATCGCAGTCTAGGATTGGAATCGAACTAACAAGTACAGCCCTGAGGTCTTCACTACTGAACTCAGAGCCAAGGCCAACGCTATTGTGCAGGTCATGCACTATTCCATCAGCTTGATCATCACTCAGTGCTCCCCGATTGCCTTGGCTGACGTTGGCTGGAAATACTATGTGAGTACGCATCCAGGACCAACTGACCAGGAGCTTACATGTATTCAGATCCTCTTCATCCTCACCAATGCCGTCTGCGCTTGTGTATTTGCCCTTGCTTACCCTGAGACCAGAGGTACGTCGCCCCGGAACCCCATAAGAAAAGAGTTCCTCAAGCTAACATTCGCAGGCAAATCTCTGGAGGAAATTGACGAAATCTTTGGCGATGTTCAGATTATTCGGGAGGAGGACGCCCTGGATATGAAGAAGCCAATGACTTCGCAGGTTGAGCGTGTGAGGAGCGAGCAGTAATGGAGTATCGTATCAGTACGATGAATCACCTAGTACATGTATTAGGGTTAGGTTTGCCGTATGAATATGAGCAATCAGGACCAGAATTTGTGTCAGATGATTTTATTATTTAACCACATGAGATCATTAGCAGCCATAGCAGGCCCGGAGTACCTGAAAAGCATCTCCATCTTGGAATTGGATGCAAACCTTGTCCTTGCTCTCGGTTCATCTGAGACTTTATTGGCGATGATTTCCCTCAGAGTTTTTATCGATCTGCACTCTAAATTGCGGCTTCGATGTCAAGTTGAAACTAGAGACGAGTTTACTCAACATGGCGACGCCCGTTTCCCTTCCGCAGCCATTTTCGACCCTTAGCGTTTGAGTCTACTCTTCTTCCAGGATTCACAGCAGTGTGGCGCACGAAAATATCCAGCCAGGCACACTTGAGGATCGAGAAGTGAGCACATCCTCTCTTAACCCTCGCTTCATATTGGTCAGCTGCCTCTCGCTCGGACACCTTGCATGTAATCTCAGCTCCCTCTGCCAAGGCCTCGACCAGTCGTTCGTCAGAGCCCCAATCTTGGCGTTTCGGATGTAGGGAGTCACTTCATGTTGTCGAGACAATGTCGGACAGGTAGGGCTCGGTGACGCTAGAGGCTTATTGTTTCAATGTCATTTGTCGTCTGATGTTTCAGGAATCTCACGCATCGAGGAACAAACCAGACTGTTACCAAACTAAAGTTTGCATTGATTTTGGGATGATCAGTCCTCACTTGCTACATAGTACTAGCACGTGCAACAAAAGTAGAAAAATGACAAAGAAAAACATCTCGAGAATCCCCTTCCCAGTTCAAATCTCGATGCCCCTGTCAAGAGGGCAGGCCTGCCAAGGCTACATCCATTCGATCGCGTTCCGTTCCGGCACTCAGAAGCCGAGGAGACCGCCGAGACCGAGGCTGCTGACGAGAGTCTTGAGAAGGACGACAACGCTCTGGAGCACGTCGCCGAGGTTGGTGGTGATGTTGGTGTTGCTGCTGAGCGAAGCCTGTAGAGCGAGGATGAAGGTGTTGAGAGGAGCGACGAGACCAGCAACGGCGGCCTTGATGGCGCTGACTTCGCTCTGCACGAGCTGCTTGATGGCGGCGGGGAGATCGGTGCTGATGGTGACGATGAGGTTGCGGATGGCGGTGATAGTCACGGTGATGGTCTTGAGAGCGTTGATCAGAGCAGTCACGTCGTCCTTTGTCAGGTCGACCAGGTTCCCGGCCGTGCCGCTGAGGAGCGCCGTCGTGGCTCCCACAATGACGGTGGTGGAATTCGTGAGGGCCCGGCTGATGGCTTGGAGGTTGTACTTGAGCTGAGCCTGGACGATGACGGTGACTTCTGCTCCGACGTTGTCCTTGATGCTGGAGACGATGGCGTCTATAGTAGTTACCAGTTAGTCGAGTTCTCATGTAGAAGTCTCCAGGGCTAGATCTTACTAATCTGGTCCAGAGAAGTCTGCACAGTGGCGTTGATCCCGTTGGCGGCATCGGCAATGGTTCCGACGAGACTGGTCTGGCTCTGTTGTCGCTCGAAAATGGCGGGAGCGGCCACGGCGGCGGTAGCAAAGAGGAGGACGCTGGAGAACTTCATGTTTGCGGTTTGAAGTCGAAGAGCTGTTGTTGCCTGTCTTGCGAGTCGAGGTGAACTTGTAGTCGAGGGACTCTTTGTCGAGAGTGAAGCTGTAGTGAAGCTGTCGAGAGCGGTGATTGCGATGATGATCTTCCTCCTTTCAACAAGAGATGACGTCCCTCCTTATATACCCAAATTTTCCGCCTCCGGTGCCTCTTCACGACCGCGTTGAACAAATCCTCCGTCAAGCCTTCTGCCTCGGGTAGATCCCTTCCCGTTCAAGGCCGCTTTCGGCTGCCACATCGCATACCTACCGCAACGTTTGTCGACCTTTTGCAGAGTTCGCGCCGACCCACGACGCACATTCCAAGAGGTCGAGATTTCATTTGCGGGACCCTGGGGGGAGATCGACCGTCACCGTGTTTCCGAGACAGCCTGCAGGTGATGCAAGCTGAGACAGCCATTTTCAGCTGTTTGGGGGGGATTGGAGTTTGGACCGGTCTGGTGTTTTGTCCCTTGGGCCGTGTCCCGTATGTGGGAGGATGCGGGTGAGACAGCGAGGTTTACTGAAGTGCAGTATTGCAGTCTCACAGTCACTGACAGCAAGTACTAGCACCCGTGTTACCAGCAGTTGTACCAGCGGAAGCGGCGGTAGCCTGTACCGGCTGTGGCTCCTTGCTCCCTCCGGTCTCTTCCCCATGCTCGCTCGCCATGTGTCCGGGCAGCTATCGCCCACGCTTCAGCTGATTCACGACTCTCTCTGCTCACTCTTCACCCCCTCTCGTCCGTCAACATCAAACAAATAGAGTCGGGCCAGACCAGCTTAGCCAAACATCCGCGTGTGATACAACAGGCCTCGAACCAAACTCTGCGAGACCTCCCGTCCCCCCTCCACTCCGAGTCTCTCTCTCTCTCCCCGAGCCCACCCGTTGGCTTTCTCCAAATTAACCCTCGTCTTTAGGCCCAAACCTCGCAAAAAAGCTTATTGCTCTGAGTGTCTACAGATCGAGAGCTAAGATCTATCAATTGCAGCGAATGCCGGGAAGGCCCACAGCGGGCTCGGGGTCTAGGAGGATTCCGTTGATCCGTCGATGCAGTGTCGTCAAAGGGGGGGGACGTTTTTAGCCGTCTTTTAGGTGCCTTGCTAGAGGGAATGGACTTTGTGAGATTGTCATCCCTTGAAGGGACGTAGAGTGCTAGAGACTACAGTAGATCGAATCTGTCGCGGCAGTTCTCTCTGCGTCTCCCTTCATCTCTAGGGATCTCTTATGCCTCTTGCGGCTGGGATCGGCAGTTTTCGGCAGATATTCCTCCCTTGTTTCCATGTCCAGACTATTCTCACGAACCGAGATGGATCCTCGTCCTCCAGGAGATCCTCTCGCATCTCCACGTCGTCGCAAAGCAACCAGTGGAGGCCCGTCACACTCACGTTTGTGATTGCGATAGCTATCGAAGCTACAACTAGTCATTGACTCATGGACCATGGTGAAAATGCGCAAAATATCCTCATCACATTATCACAAACAAAACACCTACCGCGGACCCGTTGAGTCTCGAAAATAGAACCGGCGAGATCCATCTAGCTCGGAAACTCTCCACCCCGGAAACCCGTGCAATGAACCGGATGCCTTGGCAAGATCAAATGTGCCGCCTGCGGCGAAGCAAGTTTGGCAACTGGTCCTGCAACAACTACTCGACGGGAAACATCTCCTTCGCCATGTGGAATGCATCCAACCCCGCCCTCCACGGGTCCCTATCGCTGCCTCACACACGCATAGTTGCATTTCCCTCTCCCTATCACACGTCCCAAGTCTCCCTGCAGTTGTTCTAGATCTGGGCCCAGCGCCGGAAGGATTCTAAGACGCCATTCCTTGTCTTGGGGGGCCGCATTGTCTCAAATCGGAATCACAATGGCCGATTGCATAACCAACTCAACACCACGGGCGGGCCCCCGGGAGCGCGCGGTTGTTCCCGTTGTGCCTATAGGAACGGCCCAGGCACGATTTTTGCTTTTTTTTGTCTCCCCATGACGTTTCCAAAGGTCTCATGCCAGCCGGCCGTGTGCAGGTTGAAGAGTGCTTGCCGGGCCGATAGACGAAGAGTCTAGAACGTATGGATTCTCGTTGTTGCTTATATGTTTCGGAATATCCGAGAGACAGCTGACTGTGACTTGAATTCGTTATTAACCTCGGTGTAATCAATATTGTGCACAGCTAAGTGGTGATGCTCAGCTCTATTGTCTATCTTGGGGATCGAGCTTCTATTTGCAAAAATCTCCTTTCATCATAGAGCCATTTTCCTTGCAGAATTCTGTCCGTTCATTCGTCTGAAACGGCCCGAATTCCATGATCGACTTGAGCGGTGGATGTTCTCAAGAGTCAAAACTACCCTCCCACCTCAAGCTACCCATCAACCATCAATATGAACCGCTTCTCCAGACAAACAGCCCGGAATCTCTACTCCGAATGACGACACGACTCTCACTAGTCAACACATCTTTCCACCTCCCCAGGTCCTCTCTACAGCGCCCGACGCTCTCCCTCAGCCGCCTTCAACGACAACTCCTTGTTATCGGCATTATACTCCCCAGCAAACTCGGCCACATACCCCGGCACATCGACGCGGTTATACGGGCTAGGCACCGGCTCCCCCATGGTCGAATAGATGGGCAACACGCCAGTCCAAATCGAGTCGAGCATCGCCTCGTTGGCCATGTCGGTCTTGTCGTCGGTCGCCTGCCCGGCACTAATCTTTGCGCTGCCCGAGCTGATGCGAACCTTGAGGATCCCCGTGCTCTGGCTCTCGGCCTTTGTGATGGGCTGTCGGGTGTGGCGCCATCGGTCGGGCACGACGCTATTCGTGATGAGTTCCATGGCGTAGAGCTTCTCGTCTTCGTCGTGGACGGGGGTTGCGTAGCCGTAGAGGATGGTCGATCGGTAGTTGTAGTTGTGCGAGTAGGATGCGAGCGTTAGCACCAGGCCGTCGATGTGAGAGGCGGCGATGCAGACTGGCATGCCCTTTTCGCCATCTTCGTCGTTGGTGCTGCTCTTGCAGGTATTCATCAGACGGGAGGAAACGTAGCCGTGAAGGTAAAGATCCAGCGGGTCGCCAAGGTCTGCGCTCGGGCGTTCGAAGGAGCCCATCTGTCCAATCATGGGGAGAGTTACGGGGAACGGCTGGGTGGTGGTGGTGAAGGAAATGTGCAGGATCGGGCATGTGTTGACAATCTTGTGAATGGTTTCTAGAGCGTATACGGCGTGGGCGTTGTAACGCTTGACCGTATTGGTGGTCTCCTTGGGGTATTCGAGGTTGAAGTGGCCCATGATGACTTATTGAGATGTGTGTTGGAATAGATGTAGAATTGTGTCAAGTCGTATCGGTAGTTCATGAAGGCTCAACTGTGCTTGCCAGGATGTAGACATGTATTTGTATGCCAATCTCTCGATATGCCGACTTCCATTAGACCCGTTCAACACGATGGTTATCTGCGGTTGATCGGATGACCTGCAACTTGCAGATAGCGCATGTACCTTGGGCCAGATTAAGATGGCGGATACTCGCAGTTTGCGGGGAAGATAAGATCACCAGCAGAAAATGAGTGTGTCGGCCTATCAATCAAGGACCTACTTGTCTATCATAACAGATAGCCATGGACGGGTACATCCGAGAAGGGTGCGCCACATGGGAAAAATTGCCTGGAACGGTTAGATTAACGTACATTGGAAATGGCTGCAAGCTAAATGGCCGGACGAGTTGGAGATATCAAGAGATGTGAGTATTATTGCCCAAGAGAGGAAAGATGCATCTTATTACCCTGAATGGGACAAGAGGAGGGCTTCACCTGGGAGGGGTAATTCGAGATGGAGTGAACTGTATGGAGATTGTTCATGCAATGGACAACGCACATTCGATCCACCAAGCTGAAGCGATGACACAAATTGTACACAAAAATAGTAGTGGAGTGTTAAACTCTCAAAGTAGTGTGGATAATGGCCTCTAAGATGGCATGTAAATTATTTTTACTTGGCTGCAACTTCGCATCGGTGTGTTTCTTCTGGCCAACAAAAACCCTTGACTTCATGTTGTGCTGTAGGGTAAGTCGCCGTCGACGAGACGGGAATCAGCAGGTCGTGTTAGTGGGACACTGGCACTGGGTCTTACAGCGGCTCAATTACTCCGTACCTAATTAGTGAGCATTCATATCGAGTTGCAAAAAATGGCCCCTTTCGGAGTTGTTTTCTCTTCTCTCTGCAAAAGAGAGGCTCCTCGTATGCGGGGTCGGTCGTGGCCAACAGTTTGATGGACATGGTCACATTGGCATCCTCATGCAAGATGGCATTCAGCCGCACCACTGAAGTCTCCGTTTCATATTTGGTCGGCACTAACAAAACTTCCCCTCACTCATGCTCACTCGTGCTTGGCTGTGACGGAGCTCTAATGTGGGGAGTTGGCATCAACATAGACTCTTGATTTGCGCGCCTGTGTGTCCTTCTGGGCACAGCATGAAAGTGTAAAAGGATTTCTCTGTAATGATTCACCAATTCACCACATCCAAGATCCTACAACTCCCTCTCAAAAAAACACTGCCAAAATGTCCATGAACTTTGAAGACTGCGCCGTAGTCCGAGACGGCTTCCCTCGGCCGTTCCCAAACACGCCGTCCAACGTCCTCCAGCAATTCGACATGACGGGAAAGGTCGTCGTCGTCACGGGAGCCGCTGACGGTCTGGGCCTCGCCGTGGCGGAGTCCATGGCCGAAGCAAACGCCAGCGTCGCCTTTTGGTACAACTCGTGAGTCAGCCCGAACCAGGACACTCTGCGAACCTGCGTTTGACGCGAGTCGGCAGGAATGACGCTGCCGTCGCAAAGGCAGAGGAAATTGCCAAGACGCACGGCGTCAAGACAGCTGCCTACAAAGTCGATGGTGGGTGATTACTAATAATGCCTCTTGTTTCGTCACAATCTGAGACGTCTGTCCGCTAACAGCCGACTTCGATGGCAGTGTCTGACGCTGGGAATGTGCAAGCCACCATGGCCAAGGTCGTTGGGGATTTTGGGAAAATCGACGTCTTCGTTGCGAATGCGGGCATGGCCATTTCGAAGCCCATCTTGGAGCAGTCTCTGGAGGAATTCGACCAGCAGATGTCGGTTAACGGTGAGGGCTCCATTGACTACCTATTGGGATCACTCACTAACATCTACAGTCAACGGAGTCGTGTATTGCTCCAAGTTCGTCGGCGAAGTCTTCAAGCGTCAAGGTTCAGGCGTCCTCATCATCACGTCGAGTATGAGCGCACGCATCGTCAACGCTCCCACGGATCAACCCGTCTACAACAGCACCAAGGCCTTTGTCACTCATTTCGGCAAGTCTCTGGCCCGCGAATGGAGAGACTTTGCGCGCGTGAACATCGTGTCGCCCGGCTTCTTTGACACCAAGATGGGAGCCAACCCGTACACCATCAACGAGGCGTATCGAATGGCAGTGCTGGGCAGGCAGGGACATGTCAAGGAAATCAAGGGATTGTATCTGTATTTGGCGAGCGACGCTTCGACATACATGACTGGAAGCGATGTCTTGATTGACGGCGGTTTCTGTTTGCCTTAGGCGCACGCAAAGACATGATAGACTTGAAATCAGGTCATCAAAAATCATCGACCCAGCACCTGTTGCCCAGTGAAGGGAATATGCCTTTGGTGAAAGTTACGTTGTTAGTCATCAGTCCTCAGCTATGTCCATCCAACGGTCCTGCCCCGTAGAAACTCTCACCTTACATTGAACACTGACTGCTTCCGCGACTTTTGACTTCTTCCAATGGAAGTTCCAAGTTCCTGCAACTTTGGCCTTTTCAAGTGCGGCTGGAGGGTGGTTCATGGTCCAAGGGACCAAGAGACGGAGAAGGCTGGATAAGGAGGGTTGCGGATGATTTGCGACGGGAAGATGCCGGGCGGTCAAAGAAACACCAAAATCAACTAAATTTAACGCATAGCTGTGTTAGTTCAATGATTACGAAGTGAATAAATTTCCAAGGAGAACGTGTGAGGTGAGGTCGATGGGATGTTTCACAGCGCGGTAGTCCTCCAGGCCACTCCAATCCACCAACGCTGTCGCAGGTATATGTGAAGGAGACAGACAGCAAACTGCGCATCTCCTTTGGCTAGGAATTCTTTAAATTATGTACGGAGGTAGTAACCTTCTTTCTATCCTGAAACGTCCAAGTGCAAAACCGACCGTCGTGTTGTTGTGGGCAGCCAAAATGTATTTCTGTCTATAAGGTACCAGTATATAATCCATTGGCAAATCTTCCCTTCGCATGGAGAGAGTACGCTCAAACAGACCTCGAAAGAAATCATCTGGGACATGCGGCTGCTCAGCTGGTAAAAATAGTGAGCTGGCAGGTACAAATAAGCACTAACAATTAGCACCCTTCAGCTGAACGACGTGCGTCCTTGGTGGTAGCACTTTCCCTCTTACCCCTGCATTGCCATAATCCCTTCCTCTTGCCCTTGATGAATCTCACCCTCTCACGACGAAATATCTCCCTCGGCTCTTTCTCTTCCCTGCTACAACATCCATCCCCCAAAGATGGCAGGGAAGACTTGGGCCAAGACGTGCTGCTTCTCATCGTCCGACACTGGTGACGATGATGATCCCCTCCAGCCTCGAAGAATCCCCGCCAAGCCAGCAGCGTCAGCCCCAAAATCCCACTGGTTCTGTTGCATTCCAGGCCGAGGCAGCGACTCGGGTAGTCTCGTTGAAGCCCAAAGCGACGAGGCAGTAACATCCCCATCACGACATTCCCAGGATGCCATACAAACACCTGCACAAACTCCCCTCGATTTGGAGAGAGAAGCCCTCTGGCGGCTGGCCTACAAAGATCTCAACGACCGCGAGCCTGATCTGCTGCGCGATTTAGAAGCCCTCATCAAAGATGACGCCAAGCTCTCCGAAAAGACGGACATTCTGTCATCTAGCGGACTCTCATCAATCGCCACGTCGCAGCAGAAGAAAATGGAGAACAAGCAATGGACTTACACGTGGGCTGGCGAGCCACGCAGAGTCAGAGATGATGTTGAAGGCATTTTGTCAACCATCACCGTCGCCAGCCCCCTCATCTCGACTGGCATGGCCTTGGCGCCTCCATATGTCTCGCTGCCGTGGTCCTTTGTGTGCATTGCAATTCCGGTAACGCTCACTTTCCGTCCCCTCGCAAACTGTCTAACCATTTCCATCAGTTCATCATGGCAGATATCACGCAGATGCACGATGCCATCAGCGGGCTTGGAAGAGTCACTTGCATCTTGCACAGCTATCGCATTGCCGAGGAGCAGTACCTCTCCAGCTCGACGACCAAGGAAGACTTCAAGGAGCACGTGAAACCTCTCTATTCTGCAATCTTCGAGTACCAGGCGTCTGTAGCGCGATACTTTGCCAAGGGCACACTGAAACGGCTCGGGAGAAGCATCCTCCCCTCCACGAACTGGAAGGACGCCTTGACAGCGGTCAACCTTGCCGAGTCAGTATGCCAGGTGCCAATCAATGCCTTGGGCGTTCGGCTTCATCAGGCGTCCTTCAAGTCGCTTCAGGCCATCCTCGAGAGCCAGCTGGACCTGCTCCGATCCAACACAGAAAAGGGCTCGGCGCTGTTGAAACAGACACGCGATGTCAGGGAATGGATCTCTCCCATCCGGCCCTTTCAGGATCACAAGGAAACGCGACGTCGTCTGGGACCTAAGAACTTCAAATCGGGACAGTGGCTGTTTGAGGATGAGCGATTTACATCGTGGCAGACGGGCCAAGGTGGCATTTTTCTCCTCCAAGGTGTGGTTGGCACTGGCAAGAGCAGTCTCACATCCATCGCCATTGAGCATTTGATGGTCGAGTCGGACGGTCCCTTGGCTTTTTGCTATTGTTCCGAAGACGCGACGTTTAGCGACTCACCCAATCCGCTCAAACACGATGGCAGCGCAAAGAGGAACGACACGTACAACATCTTTACCGCCATACTGGCACAGTGCGCCATTCTACCAGACGGGAGCATCTCACCGGCCGTGTACGAGGCCTTTCAAGAAAGCGCCGATAAAGGGCCCGGGCAATGCTCCTGGGAGTGGCCCGAGACGTTGGAGATGCTCACAGAGCTTTTGAGGGCCACAGAGGCGCCAGTTACTCTCGTATTCGATGCTCTGGACGAATTGGACGACCATGGCAGCTTCTTTGATGTTCTCACAGGTCTGCGTCAAGCATTGCCCAAACTGCGAATCTTCTTTTCCAGTCGTCCAAACGTCGACTTGTCATCCCACTTTTCAGATGTCGCACTAGTTTCGATTCAAGAGCAGAATGCTCAAGACATTGTCACTTACGTCGATCATGAACTGACGAGCCGGACTCAAAACAGGGAGGTTGGAGTGAGTCCGGGCCAGCTGGACAGGCTGAAGAAGGCGCTCACCAAGTTTGCCGATGGCATGTAAGTTTTGCCTCCCTCATGCCCAACGAATGGCCTCCTCGGTCAAAGGTTCACGGGAGAGATCTGACAAGAAACCTGTTCAGTTTCAGATGGGTCGTCCTAGAGCTTGACATCTTTCTTCCCAAGTCTCGGCGGCAGGGGCAAGACTTGTACATTGGTTCCGACTTTGAGAAGATGCTCGTCACTCTCGAAACGTCAAGAGCCCCGGCTGTCGACAGGCTGTTTCTCGCGTACCGCCAAGTATACAATGATGCCATTGGAGTCGGCCAAATGCGTAAACGTCTGGTCGTTTCCATCATGAGTTGGGTTCTTTGCTCCTTTCGCCAGTTGAGCCTCTCGGATCTGGTCACACTCTTGTCCGTGGAACTGCAGGAACCAAACTTGACCAAAGGTAATGTTCTTCTCATTTGCAGCAACCTCATCATCGAGACATCGTTGGGTCTCGTGCGAATAGCTCATCTTTCCGTTCGGCAATTCTTTGAGGATCATTTGACGGATGAAGCTGTCCAATTCGATCCTTCGCACCAACACCTACGTGTCGCCATGAGCTGCATCAACAACTTCAATTTGCGCAACGCGGCCATGAATCTGTATTCAGAGAAATACTGGTCGATTCATTCCCGCAATGCCGCTACGTCACTGGAACTCGAACAACTGCTGCAGCAAGTTCCGAAATCCGACAGTCCACTGCACGCCACGCATCACCTCATTGCAAGCCGAGGTCCTCTTGATCTGGCAGACTCGCTCGGAAACACCAGTCTTCATAACGCCATTTTGCAGGGTGACGAAGAAGAGGTGCAATTGTTACTAGACGTGGATCTGGTCTTCCACCGACCTTCGCATCTCTGCAAGGTGCCAAACTTGAGCGGAGATCTTCCCATCCACGTCGCGGCTTCTCGTGGCTTCATAGAGATTCTCGGCCTCCTCCTTCGAGCGGACTCAGGGCTGACAACTCACAACGTATGGGGTCTGACACCTCTTCACATTGCTGTGATCCATAGTCAAGAAGGCTTTGTTGCGGAAGCTCTGAGGTTGAAGGTCGGCTTGAAGGTCCTCGACAAGCGTGGCGGGACGCTCCTCCATACGGCGGCGTTTTGCAAGAATCCGAGCATCACGAAGCTTCTTCTTTCGTCTGGGTTTAACCCAGAATTAAAGAATGCGGATGGTGATAGCCCACGACATGTTGCTCAGCGTCGGGATCCACGCCATGTGGCTCAGATTTTCGAGAGACACGACCTTGAGGGGAGAGAGCGAGAGCAAGCAAACCACACAGAGCGACCGAGTATTCGAATTGGAGAAGCGAATCTTTGCTCCTATTGTAACGTCGAGTTGTGGATTGAAGGGTCTCGCAATGGTCTCTCCTACCCGCACTGTGCGTCCATGGAGGAACTGGAGCGTTCGGCCAAGAGCAGCTGCCCTCTTTGTCAGCTCATTCTGACTTATGTGCAGAAGGACGCTGATTCACAAGAGGCAGCTGGGGAGCGAGTCAGTATCCAAGCAACAGTCGCCCTTGGTGCCGATGCCAGAGGTCGTTCTCAACCCAGAGACGTTCTCTCAATCTCGATGGATGGCAGAGATATTCTTGAACTAGAGTTTTGTATCGATGGCCACGGTAACAATTCCCACGGTATTTTGATGAACACGGTACTAATGTTAGCTTCAGAGTCAACTCGTACAGGCGCTCAAGAGCTACCGTTTCAAGGTAGGACTATTCAGGGAGATGCACCCGTTTCCCTTCTGCAGGAATGGCTACAGTCGTGTGACGACGGTCACAAAGACTGTCTTTACAAAGATCACCCAGACCGATGGCCTACCAGGTTGATCGATATTGGTCTCGGAGACTCTGAGGAGGAATTCCGACCCCGACTTGTCCAACACACGGAGCCTGACAGCCGAGGATACGTGTTTCTTTCGTATCGATGGGGGCAGGGGGGATCGAGACCATTCCTCACCACTCCAGATAATATCAACGAGCACATGACGTCGGGTATGGGCTTGGACGAGCTCCCTCCTCTCTTCCGGGACGTCTTCCTCCTCTGCCGGAAACTGGGGTATCGATATCTCTGGATGGATGCCCTGTGCATGATTGTGGCCGATCGCAACGACGTCCAAATAGAAGCCCCTCGCATGTCAGGATACATTTTCAATGCGAGCTACGTCATCACGTCTCATACTCAGTCACCATTGGAAAGCTTGTGGTCGCCCAAAGTCGACCATATTCTGACATTGGAAGCTTCTCTTCCTGACGCCAACAGCAGCTTCTCGCTGCACCTCAGGCACCCTCTCAGCACCGCCAAGAATGCAATGTTCACCAACGTCCTCTCGCGTGGATGGCGGGCCCAAGAAGCACTCCTCGCGAGAAGAATGGTCATGGTTGGAGATGATCAAGTCTTTTGGAACTGTGCGTCATGTCTACGAGCTCAGGGGCGTGTTGGGACCGACTTTCCCGTTCTGACCCCGCTCGCCTGGTTGGAAGCTCGAGCAAACGATGGGATGAGTGCACCGGATTCAACTTCTCCCTCGTATGTTCGAGACTCGTGGTACAGTAACGTGGAGATGGTCACCTTTGGCCAAGTGGCTCTGTACAAAGACCGACTACCGACTGCCATGGGCATCATGGAAGCCATGCAGAGAATACTACAATCCGGAGCCGGCCATGGCCTTTGGGCCAACGACGTTGCCCATGGATTGCTCTGGCTTCCCGTCCCACGCAAAGGTCAGTCGAGAAGCGATATGCTCTACCAAGGGGTCAAACAACTGCATCCGAGCTGGAGCTGGGCGTCCATCAGAGCCCAAGTTTCGTATTGCCTGCGCTCGACGGCAGGGACCGAACCCATGTCGGAAGAAATCTTGTCCAAATGTGCCATGGCCGTCGGGAGAGTTCGAGGTGGAGACCGGGACGCTCCGAGACTTGAGAAAATGGACGTGGCAGTCGACGGCCTCGTCTACCGGCTCACAAGCGAATCGATCCTGGGACAGTGCGACTACCTCCTTGACCAGGAGCAGGTTGTCGAAGTATTGGCCGCCGGAGAAGCGCTTGCCCTTCTTCTGTTAACACCTTCTGGGTACACTTCGACGGGAAACGACTTGAGATGGATGGGGCTGATAGTGCGTCAGTCGCCGGATGGGGAAGGCTGGCAACGGGCAGGTGTTTTCTTGGGGCCTAGTTGCGATGACGAGCTGAAGGGTTGGAAGATGGAGAAGATACGTCTTGTTTAGGGTGTCTGTTATCATCATCGACGCGAAATGGACTGTATAGTTATTACACTAGAGAGTTCACGTAGTTCTCCAAGTTTGCATATCCATTCTTCGCAATGGCCATTCCATCACTCGCATCATTCTTGTCCAACCCATTCGCCGTCTCCCACGCATCGGGAATCCCATCGCCGTCCGAATCACTCAGCGCCGTTCCCCCAGCGAGGTCTCCCGGTCCTCCCATGGTTGCTTCATCGGAGATAAGTGCACCCGAGGTTCCAAAGGACCGGACCTGGGCGACGAGCTGAGAATCGACGTCGTCGCGGGACAAGGAGGCGCCGACGCCGTTGAGAACCACGTCGACGGCTGCTGTGGCCGAGTAGAGGGTGGTAGGGCCGGGGTAGTTGTATTGGGAGGATTGGAAGTCGATGGAGGAGTAGCAGGTTGTTTTTTCGCAGAGGGAAGAGCCGTCGAGGGCGCCGTTGCGGTTTGAGTCGTAGTAGTTGTCTTTGACGTCTGTTATGAAGTTAACGGAGGGTTGTGTCAACGTTTCGCTAAGAGAATGACTTACAGGCGTGGAAGTTTTCGTTTCCTCGCGTAAAGGCAGTTACGCTGGTGCTGGGTCCTGAAATGAAGTAGTTGTGTATAATGTTGGCGTAGCTCTGGCCATCGCTGTCGCCAGCAATGTAGCCACCGCCACCACCCCAGTTGTAGACGACCTATTTCCTAGTCAGCAATGTGTCCGTATCGCACAGCAAAGTACTCACATTGTTTTGAAAGTCGTTCGCGCCCTTGACCTTTGGATTCCTCGTCTTGTTGTCGATATACAAGTTCCTAAACAAACTGATCCCCCCGTCCGTCTGCATCAGCCCGCCGCACGAGTGCGTCTCGAGACCCTGCGCAATGATTGTGTCCTGGATGGTCGTGTTGACGGCGTCTCCGTTGATGGAAAAGGTCTCGTCTCGGCCCCAGGACACGCTGACGTGGTCGAAGATGAGGCGGCTGCCGGAGGCGATGGTGATGGCGTCTTTTCCCGAAGTGCCTCCTTTGCCCATCCGGATGCGGATGTAGCGCACGATGGAGTCGTTGGCGTCGGACCAGGACCAGCCGTCGCCGTAGATTGTTATTCCCTGTGGTTTTGGTCAGCAAGGGGTCTCTCGATGGGGTACAGCTTGAGGTCTTAGTTGAAGGGACGTACGTCTCCTGGTGCGGTCTGCCCGGCTATGTAAATGTTGGATTTGACCACGATGCGGGAGGAAATCTCGATGACGCCGCCGACTTCAAACACGACGATGCGGTTGGATTTGGACACGGCGTCTCTCAGGGAGCCAGTACCCGAGTCGCTTTAACCGCCGACGATTAGCGTCTCTGTCTCAATCCGTGATGGGGTTTATCTTACTTGAGGTTGGTCACCTTGTACACTGACCCATAGCGCCCGCCTACGGCGTTCCTGCCGAGTCCCTCTGCGCCAGGGAAGGCCAGTTGGGCGGCGATGCCCTGAAGAAACAATGCTAGGACCGAGAGGGAAGTTTTCATGTTGATGGTACGGACAGGGACCAGGAGAAGAGGACGGGAACATGCAAAACCACAGCAGCACTGGTTGGCTATTTAACTTGGAACACTTCCAAATATCATGACATACACAAGGCTCCGTTCCTCTAGGAGAAGAGATGAAAACGCCTCCGTCGTCCAATTTAGGCAATGACATAGTCCCGAAGCCCCCGAACGAGCCACTCACGCTCGCTTCTTGTTTTGACCTGGACCCGATTGGTGGAAGCTGTCTCGTTGGGGTCCCTGTCGTGGAAAATAAGCATCCGAGCCGTTTGTTGATCAGTCCTGAAACGATGGAGCCTGAAATAGTCTGCTGCAGGTCACCGTTTCTTGGAGAGTGCTTCTCTTTCAGTAGGGCCGAGAAACTCTTGGCTCAGGCCGAGATAATACGCCAACTGCGATTGAAGGTGAAGTCGATCCATATCTCACCTGTTCACATCACTACGCGTTTCATCTCGCTGTCCCTCCCGCAGAACATCATCTCCTCTCTACTTTACTCCCCTAGAGCATATTACGGTACTAATTGCCTACGCTTTCCCATTAGCATCTTCTCTTTGAAACACTTCCCTATTACCATCTCTCTTTAAATAGCTCCCCCCCGTTTATCAGCCCACAACCTCGCACAAGCGTGCATCTCTCCACCCAAACCACCAACCAGAAACCAGTACTTCTCCAAGAACCATCTTCGAGGCTCCCAACTCCTCGGATCCCAAGGCACCTCAGTTTCTATCCCCCGTCTCCCCGCATCCGCCGGCTGACTCCCCCAACAAACGAGTCCTTCGGCGTCCAGATCGTGACACAGCTCCTCCTCGTCAAACAGCGGCGGGTTGCAACTCAGCGCCGCGACTGCGCGTTGGCGAAACTCGCTGAAAGGTATGACGTCCAGGTAAGGATGGTGAGGAAACGTGAGCTGGCCGTCGCAAGGGGCAAGACTCTGGGGCGTGCGGGAGGCGAAGCGGGCTCGAGCCGCTGCCACTTGATTGGGAGGGTGGCCCGTCTCGTGGTCGATGCTGTAAGGGGAGAGGCCGTCTTCGTCTAGGACCTCGTAGTTGAAGAGGCCAATGGCTATCGAGTTTGCGAGGATGGCGGCGTAGAAGCTGGACCGGATGATTCGAATGCTGTTTAGTTTCGGGTCTGGGAGGGAAAGGAGGTTGGAGGCCAGGACACCACTGAGCCAAGATTCGTAGCCCTTTGCTTCGGTTTTTATTTGGATGAGGGTGTTGAAGGCTGCTTTAGAGGGAGAGGGTGTGGTCGAGGTGGAGGCGCTCGTGTTCTCAGCTTGGGCTGCATGATCTGTTTCTACCTTGAGGAGAGCCATGACTTTGTGCTTCTGGGCGACTGAAAGGCCTCGTATAATGTCAATCGCCGCTGATAGACGAGTTTCTTGCGTTGAATTTGTGTCGGGGAGGCCTGGAGCCAATAGTGTTTCGTTGAACGACGGCATTTGGCCCAAGACAGAAGACATGGACAGAGCAGACCTCGGCTGGGACGTCTGATTCGCGGCCGTGTTGTTGATGAGACCGGAAGTAGATGAAGATGCGGTCAACATATCTGTCGATCGGACCAAGGGTAATGAGCCATTGAACGAAGATATATCCAGAGCCCACGCACCATCTTGCTGGAATGGCGAGTCGAAGATGGGAAGATGAGAAGAGGGAGTAACCCCTGGGAAATGAACTGGAAAGTTTGGATCTATTGTCGTGAAATCCGCAATCGACTCTGTAGGCTGAGGATTTTGGTCATCGTGGGCATTATTCTCAAGATCAATCGGGCCCTCATTAACACCTTCGCAGTTGCCTGTTCTGGGTGTTTCTGATCCAGTGTTGGCCAGTAGCTCATCGAGCATCGCGAGCCGCCGCTTCCTTCGTTGGCCTAGTACTGCATGAGATGCTGCGAGATGGAGAGAGAACCATGTACCTACGGTATTTTCGGGATGCCGCCCGATTCTGTTCCTTCCTGGACTCGTTCGATCGGCCTTGCTTGCCGACATTGCTCTGCCGAGATGCTGATGCGCCAGTTCTGGCGTCATCCGTGCCAGAACCGAGTGCATGTCTTGAGTCATCCATGTCTTTACAGGGAAGACGGTATCCGTTGCTGGCGTCAGCAAGAGTGCGAGGAATTGGCGTCAAGTAAGGAAATGGGTCAGGACGGGAGCAGGTCAATCTAAGAAGGAATTGCTGACGCCAGCCAAACGCGGAGTTTAGAATAATATCCGACAGTCCCGACCGCCATACTACCTAAGTCAGTGAGACCCTGAGCTCACTTTCGATTGTGTGATTCAACATGCCTTATGCTTGAGGCGACAACTAGATCATTACGCCGAAGGCGGACAGTCTGTTCATATCATCAAGTTAGCAACATCATATAAAGGTCGCCCAGACTCATAAGCGGGAGACAAGATGAGACGGGCAACACATGGTCGATACTCGTGAACATTTCTACTTACCATGTCTGACAACGATCCTCTCTCCAACCCTGCTTGGGAAGCCATCATTCAAGAGCGAGCCAAGGGTGGTGACGCTTACCACTTGACTTCGGACCAAGTTGCTGAGCGCTTTCACAGCCAGATCGAATCCAAGACAGGTTCCTACAACTTTTGATGAAACACTTGAGGCACCCACTAACTTTCACAAGTTATCATCACTGGTGTTACGAGGGGCAGCCTCGGAGCAGACGCTGCCAGAATCATTGCCGCTCACAATCCGCGCCTCCTCATCCTTGCCTCCCGGTCCCTCGATGCCATCAACAAGACAATTGAGGCCATAAAGCCTAGCACTCCCTCTGATACCAGAGTTGAGCCAGTTGTCGTCGACCTTGGCAACCAATCGTCCGTCCGAGCCGCAGCCGCCCAGATCTTGAGCATGACCCCCGTCGTCGATGTCCTCATCAATAGCGCTGCGCTGATGATGATCCCCGAGTGCACAAAAGGCGTGGACGGCATAGAGATGCATCTCTCTATCAATCACATCGGTCACTTTCTCCTCACGAACCTAATTATGCCCGCACTCCTCGCCTCAAAAGGTCCAGGTCGAGTCGTAACCGTCTCAGCGGCGGCGCATAGGTTGGCACCTTTCCGATTCGACGATTACAACTTTAGCAATGAAGATGCATACGAGCCCATCATGGGTTACGCCCAGTCCAAATGCGCCAACCTCCTGTTCGCGCGATCCCTGGCGACCATGCTTGGAGAAAAGGGCCTCCTGAGCTACGGCGTAGATCCCGGCGGATCCATGACGAATCTCTTCTACAGAATCCCGACCAAGGATCTGGTCAAGCAGGGCTGGGCTCTGGAGAATGGAGAACCTTCTCAGGCTTTGAAGGAGAATCTCAAGACGGTTCAGCAAGCTACCGCGAGCTACATCATGGCTGCCTTCAGTCCGGATATTACAGGCAAGTCGATTTGGAATCCTGCGTGCAAGAAGGGTTGGTGAATAAGCGCTAATATGCACCCACAGATGACAATGGATGCACCATTACTGCAGGTGTCGTTGATGGCTCGGTTGCGGAACACGCGAGAGACCCAGAGCAGGCCGAGAGGTTGTGGAAGTTGAGTGAAGAGCTGGTAAAGCAGACATTTAGGCATGACTAGGACCGTCAGACAGTAATGTGCGAGAATATTTTGTAGTCTATTCCCAGGCATCTATGAAGATTTGACGTAGCTACCTACCCGTCGAAAGTGAGAAGAACACTCCAAAACACGATGGTGTTAATGCTTGACGAACCTACCTTACCGGGAGGCCATGTGTTGAAGTAACCGTCAAGCGACAGACGTATAGTTAGTACGGTGCATTAAGGACGCAACTACGAAGTACCTATCGCAGCATAGGTAGGTAGGCGGAGGATAGGTATAACTGTCGCGCGACCGCCAAAATGGGACTAAGCAGGTGGGGGGTCCTCTTAGTTAGGTACCGATAGGGCAATTTTATTACTATAAGGTACCTTACGGCGCAGGCGGCTAGAAATATATGTCCAACTCCGTCGCAAGCCTGTCTCTCTGCCTCGAGCCTCCGCGACCTGAAAATCCCTACGTCCAAGAAATCCCTTGCCTCCGGTCCCTGCCTCCGGTCCCTGCCTCCAGTCCCTACGAGGTCATCGTCGGACCGGGTCATCGTCATCGTCATCGTCATCGTCATCGTCATCGTCGGTCGGTCGGCGAGAGTCATGACGTAAGGGAAATCTATTGTCTGCAACAGTCAGCAATTTCGGGACCTTGAAGGTTGGAAAAGACGGTTCCAGCAGCCCATCCAGCAGCCCTTCCAGCTGCAGCCCGTTTTCCCCTCTTGTGCGACGGCTCTTGTGATGACCGTTTCTTCCCTCTTCAATGTGCCCTCCCTAACCTGCCTTGAGGACTAGGCTGCTAGCCCAGGCAGGCAGAGGAGGCTTTCGCAGAGGGAAAACCGGGCTGTTGAAAGGGCTGTTGGAGGAGGGAAAATTAGGGCTGTTGGAAGCGGAAGGAAATAGCCCAGCTGTTAAAGGCGGAAAGAAGCAGCCCTATTAATTGGACCTCTCAGAAGAGGGAAAAAACGCCGGGCAGAAAAAACAGTCAATTGATAGGTTGAAAATAGGCCTATTAGATCGCCCGACCTGCAGGCTGCAGCAGTTGCCTGGGCAGCTCTCTGACTGGACTGACTGACTTACAGCTCAAACAGACAGACTCAAGCTGTCGCACAATGGTCTCAGCCACAACGAAATGGTGCGCCACATCAAGATCAATGCAACACACGTTCACTGTGGCTGACGTTATGTTGGGTACCTAAACCCCCCACATTCAGCTGAATCGACCTCTTGACAGCCTCACATCCCCTCAACAGCCAAGACACCTTGTCAGGTCAGCCAAAAACAATCGCATCATGGTCCAATTACTGGATCTACCCTCCGAGCTGACTCAGGCCATTTGTGAACACGCCTCACCGCTCACTCTGGCGAATCTATCGCTAACATGCTCCATCCTTCGCGCCCACGCTCAGCCCCAACTCTACCGCGCCCCGAGGCCTTGCCAGCACAACTACATTCCGCTCGTACGAACGCTCGTCAAACGGCCAGATCTCGCACGCCAAGTCAAGGAAATCGAAGTCGGCGATGACTGGTCCCTGACCCGCAATCGACTCATCTTGACCGAGGACATTCAGCTCTTCGCGTCGCACATGGCCAAATACCCAGGCAAGGACGGAAGGCCGGTCGAGATCTCTACCCACTGGTGGGAAACTCTGCAAGACCATCGTGCGCGCGATGGCCTCTTCGACTCGGATCCCGAAGCAGCTTTATCTGCGCTCGTCGTCACGCAGATTCCAAACGTCGAGTTGCTCGAGGTCGTGGCTGGCTACTTTTGGAGTTTCCCCTTCACTGCCCCGGGGTCGTTGCCACACCTCAAGCTGCTCGGTCTTCGTCATGCCGACACGGAACTGGGCACCGATACCGACGTCGTCGCGAATATCATCGCAGCCGCGCCGAATCTCGACCACTTCAGAGGGTACATGTTGAGCGGCGTCTCGAGCCCTCTTCGTCACGCCAATATCACAGAATTCCACCTCGAGTGCAGCTCGCTGGGAGAGCGATCGTTCCGGAACATCTTCAACGGCCTCCCGAATCTAAAGGGCTTTTCATACGAATCCGGCGGCGCCATCGTGTCGGATTCCGAAGAAGCAATGCCAGCAGAAATTGCCCGAGCACTACGCCCTTGCGCCAAGACGCTGGAATACCTCTCGCTCGATCTCGAAGAGGGCTTTCACGATAATGATATGACTGCCGAAACCACCATCTCAAGCCTCAAGGAAATGAAACATCTCAAGCATCTCGCTCTTTCCAGCCATGGATTCTACCACAAGGACGTGTGGATGCTGGATGGCCGCCTGCTTGTCAACATGCTCCCTTCATCCCTTGAGACGCTGCACATCATCAATGGATACCAGCATATAATGGAGGACATTCTCCTATTAGCTCAGCGTGCCGCCGACTATCCTCACTTGATAGAGCTGGAAATTGGAGACGTAGAACTGAGGGATGTGCCCAGCATACAACACGCATTCCACTCGACCAAGGTCAGGGTAACCGCTTAGGAAGTGGTGCGGGAGTGGCCAAGTGTTACAGCTTCATGTCAACCTCACCTGTTGAGAATCATACTATCTCGCTAGCATCCGTCTCGAATCTGAGAATGAAAGACTTTGGCGGTCTCGTTTCTTGAGTAGACATCATTCTAATTCACAGATCTCTTCGTCACGACGTGCGCCAGCTGCACCCAAGCACATCTACGTTTGAGAAATCAAGCCTTCGTTGGAGTCGACTCTTGACAATGTTAGGCAGTTTCAAGCCACCCCTCCCCGCCGTGTCCCGGATATTCGGGTTCCATTGCCATTTTCCCAGAGTCGTCTTACTAATGCCATTTTCCCCAAGTTTCGTTTCAGCTCAAGTCTTGCATTTCAAATGCACGAACTACCACTGTCCGTCATCTGCCACTTGTTCCGTGCCGGCAAGAGCCTAGACGGCCCCATCCAATAATGCCGTCTCTTCATCACAGACTCTAAAATCCACCTCCCCAGGCTCGGCATGTTGGTCCATCAGGTAGAGGCACACGATCGACCCGCTGATGGTGATGATCGCATTGATCCACCACGCAAGACCAGAGTAGCCCATCTCAAGGCCTACCGTGTACATGTACCCAGACACAGCCGGGCTGAAGGCTCGACACAGGCTCGCGGTGGAGGCTGCTACGCCGTTGATAGTCCCGAGACTCGCCTTGTCGGTGACGGCGTTGATCAAGAGGATTGCGTTGGCGGGATAGGCCATGGATGAAAAAGAGCACCTCCAGAGAAGAATGACATAGACTCCAGCTGTTCTGAGGCTGTCAGGCAGCAAGACGGCGTATGGTGTGAAGACGTAAAGGGCCCAGTATGACGCTGCCAGAAACTGAAACAGTCTTAGTGGCCCCAGGCGTTGGACAACAAAGGTAAACAGGAAAGCCGTGGCGAATAATGAGTAAATGCCTTGCACGGACAGAACGAATCCAACTTCTTTGGTGTCCATTCCATACCCGTTGATGAATTTGAAGGGCCAGGAGAGGTGTTTATCCGCCCGTGATTCGGTGCTCAACATGATGGGGAACAGTTGGTCAAAGGTCATGGTGTGGCTGGTTGGTTAGCGGCAGTAAATCATGGAGAAGAGGACACTCACAAAGCGAGGATGCCGTAGGAAGCAATGTTCAGAAGAACCTGTCGGTTAAAGGCTGGCGTGGACTCTGAAGACCTCGCATTGTCTTGCTGACTTGGAGTCCTTTGCACAGCCTGAGGTTCTCTCGCAGAGGAGACTTCGGTAGAGGAGAGTCTCTTCTCCTTTCCAGAACGAGAAAACATCGAGACGAGCCAACTACCAAGTTCCAGGGCGGGGTCTCGGCGTGAAATCTTGGGGTTCGTTTCCTCCATGAACAGGGCCCCAATCGACGCACCCACGACGAGCAGCAGCGCCGAGCACACGTTGGGTAGTAGATACGGCCAGCGATCCCAGATTGAGCCTTTTGGGAAGAGTGCCGGGTACGAGATGCACGGCCTAGCGAGGGCTCCTCCGACCATGGGGCCGATGATGGATCTACAATTGTCAGGGTTGATGGGATGGAGAGATGGTAAGGAGTAGACTTACCCCATTCCCCATACCAAGGGCATTACCATGTATGCGCGAGCTTGTGGCGGTCAGGGAGTGCTGGGCGAAGAGGATGTAGGTTTACTCACCTTGGTGTTCCTTAACAGTAATCATCTCGCCGACGACTGTCTGCATAACGCTGATGTTTCTATGTTGCCACTGTCAACACCAAGATTCAAGATCGGGAATGCGAGCAACCACTTACCCATTGAGTAGCCCAGCAAGCACGCGTGCCAACATGGCCGTTAAAATACTCGGCGCAAAGCCAAGCAGCAACATGCTCAACGCCGTGCCGAGCAAAGCAATGAGAATGACGGGCTTCCGACCGACCTTGTCACTGACTCGGCCCCAAATCGCCCCAGTCGAGAACTCGGCAATGGCAAATGCCGTCGTCATCATGCCCGCATATGTCGATATCTGGTTTGGGTCGTCGGTCTCGTGGAAGTCTTGGATCATGAAGTAGATGTAGGGGAAAATGGACGTGAATGCGATAGGCTCACAGAGTCGACATAGTGCTTGCGATGACCAAGGGTGATTAGTTGAATGGCCAATCTATTGATTGTATGTGTGTCATGGAAACATACCCAAGACTAGCATTTGTCGTGTCGGGAATGGTGGCGTCGGTTCAGCCATGGCTGCACTCGATTCTTCTCTCCGCTGCCTCATATTCGAAAGAAATATCGCCTCCTGGGCGTCTGAGAGAAGTGGATATGATTAGAATTCAGAGGCTTTTATTGATGCAATTCCGGCTGCTATCCAGTCCGAACTCGTTCATACAGCGCTCAAGCTAAACGACAAGTCAAAACAGAGATCAGCAGCCCAGAGTGACACAAACGAGGAGCCAAAAGAATGAAAAACAGGAATCAAGAAGGATTCAGTAGGTGAGGGGCATTGTATTTAAGTCAGACGAAATGTCCTCAGGTCGTGTGGGCCGTAATGTTGCAATCTAGAGGCAGAGCAACCTCAAAACGCGCGTGGGAGCGTGGTTCGGCCCGCAACTCCGCCTCGAGATCCGTCGTTTTCCCGTTGGAAGTGATTAGTGCGACCGAGTGAATTGGGGGTTGAGGGAGTTGTGGTTGGTCTGCGTTTTGTCCGGATTTGCCCTTAGTTCATCACAATTAGGAGGAGTCTTTGTGGTGAGAGGGTGGACGAAAGGCTCAAGTTGGCCAAATGATCTGAGCTCTTCTATGAAACATCGCTGTGTATTCGTACTTCTTCCTGTCATTCTTGGATGAAGATTTGACGCCAAATCTACGCTGAATCCGTGGGGGATTCGTAGCAGAAGTGGGTTGCAGTCACTTGATCCTTGTGAGGGAGTGTCCACAATCGAGTCGAGCGATAACGGACTTGAGATGCATCCATGTTTGTGATAGTGCGACCATAACACGGCCATTGCCACGATAGTTGTCAACGAATACAAATCAATTGGTATAACGGTGTGTGTACCCGATCACAGGAGACGTGTTCCGCAGCGCGGGCGTTCAGACGGTGAGGTTTTGTTACGACCGGCTTGGGAGGAAGCTCCTCTTTACTGTGCGTACATATAGGCAATCGATGACGAGCTCATGCCGGAGGAAGGTCAAATATCCGATAATATAAATTCCTAGAAATAATGAGAACCTATATTGGTCGACAAGGCGAACATAGAAGTGGCCACGCATTATGAGTGGAACATGTGATGTCCTTTTGCAGAATCCACCTGATTCCTTGAGATAGACGGCGATGCGAGAACTTTCCCAGAGAATTATAGTGCAAGCTAATTCACATGGACGAGGAATTTTAATTCACGCTTGTCCAGAGTTCAATTTAGAATGAGACATAGATAATAAGCTCATCTTTAGCTTTTTCAGGGTCTGCTCCAGCCTTGAGCAATTACCTACCTACCCTAAAGTGAGGCACTCAGAAGCTAGGTGGGCTTTGACATGCACACAACCAGTAGACACTTGTCACGGTCTCGACCTTAGTGGATGTGCACTCGGTTTATGTATAAAAATACATAGATCAAAGGCGATGTGGTCACGCATAAGACAGCGCCACAGTCTATTGAGCCAAAGGCGGCAAAGACCAAGCCAGTGAGAAGCTGACACACCGCACCCGGGACTACGGTAGACTTGACACCTGGACTAGGACCTCCTCCTCCGAAGTCTTCACGGCAAAACGGTACTTTGGTGGCGCGGGCATCGACTTCGAATCTGCCTAGGCGGACGATCAATTTGCCCACAAAGAAGGCCAGGGAAATCCAGCCAGGCCAGCCCAAGCAAGCGGGCGCCTATTAATACTCGGGTTCCTCTTGTTCCCATTCGCCCAGGTCCGCATTAAATCAGGCCTCCAAGCGCCTCTTCGGGACAAGTCTTGGCAGAGTCGGTTCGATAGCCGGTTTCCGAAATCCCCATGCTGCTTCTTTGGACAGGGGGGCGGCAGGCCGAGACTTGGTTGCTCCGCCACAAAATTTCAAGGCGAGACCTGAAAGGAAGAATGAAAGTGCTAGCGCTGATGGGGTTCCGGGGGCGCAATTTCATGGGCATGGGCCTTGTGATCGGTCGTTTGGTTTCGACATGAAAAGGGAGGCTTCCCCCGGAGCTGCTGCAAGGGCAGATCTCTTGTATCACACACATCGTTCCTATTAGTATCCTTCTTCTGGAGCATCGACTATGAAGCTCTCGGCTTGGGCTTCCACCTTGCTCCTGGCCAATGCCGCCCTGGCCGTCAATGTCGACTGGCGGAAGCTGAGGAAGCGGGCGAGCGATTCGTCCGAAAGCCTCCCCGTCGTGCCCACATACAAGTTCAAAATCCCCGTGGACCACTTCGACACGAGCAACAAGGACACCTACGACAACCGATTCTTCGTCAACGACACGTACTACCAAGATGGCGGACCGGTAATCCTCTTCGACTTTGGCGAGTCCGGCGTCTCCCCTGATTCTGCCGCCCAATTCCTCGCCGAACATGGCGCGCTGAGTGCTCCCCTGCGACTCGCGGAGAAGCTCGGCGGGCTGGTGATTGGCTGGGAGCATCGCTACTACGGCTACAGCCGACCGGTGCCCATGGACGACGAGACGGGTCTCCCGGTGCAGGGCGCGTCGGGCTACGAGTACTTGACTGCTGATCAGGCGCTCGAGGACGTTGCCTACTTTGCCAACAGGTTCAACACGTCGACGCTTTCCCTGAACAAGGTGGTCAAGAGCGCCGAGAAGCTGGACCCCTACCACACCCCCTGGATCATCATTGGCGGTTCGTATCCCGGAATGCGCGCTGCCTGGTCTCGATTGATGCATCCGGAAATCTTCTACGCGGCGTGGTCGTCGAGTGCTCCCGTCGAGACTCAGGCCGACGGATCAATCTACTACAACCCCGTCGTGCGTGCTCTGCCCCAGAACTGCACAAACGATCTCAAGGCGGCCATCAAGTACGTCGACGATGTTCTGGACTCGGGCTCCGACGACGCGCTCCAGGCCGTCTATGCGGGAACGTATCTCGCCACGGACGAGTATGCCACATTTAAGAACCTGGACGCGGCTTTCCAGTCGACTCCCTACGACATTGGCGCCAACCTGACTTACGCGCTGTCGTTTAACGGGTATTACCAGAGCATCGGACCCATTCACACCGTGCAGTACTTTTGCGACTGGATGGAGAGCTTCAATGCGAACGACTTCATCACGCATTCTTCCGAGGTGCAGACCATCGAGCAGCAGCTGCGCGTCCTCTTCGAGAACGATGGAGATGGCACGTTTTCCAAGAACGGCATCTCTGCGTCCAACGGAGGCGGAAACAACGGCGGTGCTCTTGCCTTCGCCGCGATGCTCTTTGGAATTTACAACGGCCGGGCGTCCTTCAACAACTGGGTCAACACGCTCTCCTCATCCGGCAGCAGCGGAACCTTCACCGAAGCCGTCGACAGCCTCAGCTGGTCGTGGCAAACCCTCAACGAAATGGGCTACTACCAGGCCTCGGACACGACCAACCCCACAAAGGTCATCAGCAAGTACTACAACGTGACGGCCTACAAGGACATCTCCCTCGAGGACGCCACCTTCCCGAGCTTCCGGGACTCGAGCTTCCCGTCCAAGCTCAACAACAGCTACCTCCTGGAGATGGGCGGCTGGGACATGAAGGCCAGCAACGTCATGTTCGCCAACGGCGAGTTCGACCCGTGGCGGTCGTTTTCCGTGGCTAGTCAGGAGACGGCGTACAGCGCGTCGAACAGGAATATGACGGAGAAGGTGCCCACGTGTAATCAGCTGCCCGACGGGACGGACGTGTTTGGCATTGTGTACGCGGGTGCGATTCACGTCGAGGATATGTCGTCGGCCCCGTTTACGAGAGGGAGCATTGAAAAGGTGACGCCGCTGGAGCAGGGTCTGGCGCTGTTTGAGAAGGCGTGGACTGCGTGGGAGCCTTGCTTCAACCAGAGCCGGGACGATGTTAGGAATGGAAAGGGTGTTGATGGGAAGGGGAACAGTGCAGATGGAGAATCCATCAAGCAAGATGGTGGTGATGATGAGAACAGCGCGGGACGTGCCAGTGGTTTGGGTATGATCGCGCTGGCGGTCGTTGGCATGGCCATGTTTACCTTGGCGTAATTCTGATTACTGTTTGGATAGATGCATTAGATACATAGCTGCATAACTCATAGCGATACATGATTTCAACCATTGCCCAGTCTTGGCAGTCTATGATGTCTAGTTGTGTCTATTCGCTCTATTGACAATTGAAGAGACCAGTTACTCCTCCCCATCTATCCACACCACAATATTGCTCGGTGGATTTTCCATTTGCAAAAAGAACCGCCTGATATCTGAATGTTTGTAGCGCAGACTAAAGTGCGTAATCACAAACGTCGTCTTGGGCCACTTCCGAACCACCTTTTCCAGATCACTCCAAAGTGTATGTTTCGTGCGCACCGCGTGCACTCTGTGCTCTTCAAGGAAGAAGCTGCACTCGGTTATCACGACGGGAATCTCGTTCCGCAACCACTCCGGCTCGGCAGCTAACGTCGCAGCCGTTGTATCCCCCAGAAAGGCGAAGACGGGCGTGCGATGCTCGTTTGTGAGGGTTGCGCCGGATTGACGCAGGGCTTTGAGTTCGAGTCCTTTGAGGGAGGTGTACTCGGGTTTCAATCGATGGGAGGTGAGGCTAAAGACGTAGCCTACGCATGGGACTGAGTGGTCGCAATCAAAGACGGTGGCAGTTATATCCTTGAGTCTTCGCAAGGGAACAACATCTCCGTGGCGCACCGGATGAGTAACGTGCGTATCGAGCAACGGGTTCTCAAGAGGCGATTCCCTCCCGGAATCACTAGACTGAGACTCCAGCTCCACCAACCCCCCCAGATTAAGCATCGTCTTGGCCAGAACAAAAGCATCAAACACCTTTGCCATCTCGGCCGGACAAAACACATCGGGCGGATCCTCGCGCTTCACAAACGCCGGCGACAGGAGCGTGTGGTCGCTGTGTCCGTGGGTGAGGAAGATGTGTTTCGGGCGCAAGTTGTTGACGCAGAGGCCCGCGTCGAGGAGCAGGTTGAGCTGCGGGATGACAAACGACGTGTGCCATGCCGCGCGAGATTTGCCCGTCAGGACGAGGTGGCTGTAGGGTTTTGGGAAGCGCCACTCGAGGACCTCGGAGCGAGTTGATTGAGGAAGCGGGGTTGCGAATGTTGGTTTCGCCATGAGGGGAGATGGGGGAGAATGGGGTTGATAAATGGGGTTCGATGTGGTGAGTTTCGGTGTATGTGATGAAAAGGAGGGAATGGATGACGTCTCTGGGATTTATATCCATGAGATGTCCGCAATAGAAACTTATTTAGATACTTATCTGGTCTTGCGCCTCTCGGCGTTGAGTCATCCTCAGACTTCGCGACCCACCTCAACTCACACGGCAATTGAGCGTCAAGGTATTCAGTGCTTTTATTTGTCTATTTGCCTATTCTTCGACCTCTCTGTCACCGGCCTGTTTTTCCTGAGTCACGAGTCACGAATCGCGATACACCAATTCTTCTCAGTAACATGAAAACTCCCCGAACGAAATTCGGCCAACACCAAACCAATGACTCCCCTCCGCCGAAACAATCATGCAGAATTAGATGGTCCCAGGTAATCAACTCCCAGGGAATCCAGCCTACACATGGCAAGCAAGATGCTGTCCGAGCCCTGCTGGACCGTCAAGTCGCCAACATAACCGAGCCTCCCAAGGCCAAAATTGGTGAAAGCGACCGGAGTCTCGACAACAGCACAATTGGAATCATTGGGTATGCTTGTACCGGATAAAGGGGGCTCGTCGCCGTCTTCCTCGTTGGTGAGGTACCAAGCATCTGGCGCGCAACGTTCTCGAGGAACACGGCTTGCGGCTTGTATTCCAACGGAAGACTCTCGAATCGCTCCATCAACTTGACATCCGCCGCTCCGTAGTTGAGGACGAGCTTCTCATCGCGAAACTGGCCAACCCGCCATTGCACGCGTGCCAGATCCCAAAAGTGTTGAATGTTGATTTGGGGCGACGATTATTGACATGATGATCAATTCGGCGGGGATTGGGGGACGAATGAGAGTAGACGATGGGTGTCTGTCGAGCTGTGTTTATTGTTGCGATGGGGATTTGGTAACTTACGTAAAGTAGTTGAGCGTGGTGTTTCTTGTTTCGATTGGAGGGTTCGGTAAACAATTTGAGGCGTGGTGTTTATTTGTTTCGATCGGAGGGTTTGGTAACAGGTTGAAACGTGTTTGTTTATTTGTTGCGATGCGACGGTTTGGTAAACAAATTGAAGCGCGCGAATCTGGTTGTCGCTCCTCGCAGTCTCAACCGAGCTGCGATGCACAACCTTGACTCGGAAAGGGAAAGTCAGACTTCTCGGAAGCCGGCAGGAGTGTCTGGTTTAGCGGCGTTCTGGTTGTTTAGGGGTGTCGTAGGTAAGGCGGACTGCGGCCTACTTGCTCAGCTCAGGCTTTCCCACCCACATTTGCGGCTGAGCATCTTTTGGTCAGGACTCAGGACTCAGATTGAATCAAGAGGAAGGATCTATCTATCGGTATTCATACGTCTCCCTCTTTCGTCATCACATGTCGCATCACTCCGGCCTTCTCCCATCAACATGCCTTCTCCGACTCCCAACACTCCGTCGGAGCAAACACCGCTCCTGACTTCAGGCTCAGGTGCGGCTGACCGATGGCTCTTCGTATCTTCGCACGCACGCAACCTCCAAAAATGGTCCATTTTGACTCTCGATATTGCCATCGGCCTCCCGTTCATACCCGTCTGTATCGCCCAGGAGATACTCAATAATGCCATGTTTTCCCGCTCCTGGATTGGTGAACTTCCTATCCTTGTGACGGCGTTGGCAATCGTCCTGGGGTTTTGGTTCGCATTCGGCCCAACACTGGTTTTCTGCGTCGGCTGGTTCTTGGCCGATCGATTGACACGATTGCTCGACAGACTTTATGAGTCCAAAGGAGGTCGCGTCACAGTTCGAATTGTTGCTGGCGTGGCGATGGCTTGGGGCCTGTGGCATTGCATCGACCTGCGACACGAATACAAACCGTCAGATCTGCCGCCACTCAGCGACACGGGAAGCAGCATTCGTCTCCTCGATGTTTCACCGGGCGACGTGGGTTATCGAATTGAAGGAAATCTCCGAACCGTCGAGTTGGGAGACAACCCGACCTACGCGGCATTATCGTACGAATGGGGAAATGCCCGCAAGTCGCATTCAATCTCGGTGGGCGGAAAGCGGTTTCGTGTGACGGAGAACCTGTGGAAGGCCCTTCACAATGTTCGACATACCACGGAAACGAGGACCCTCTGGGTGGACGCTGTTTGCATCGATCAGAAAAGCCTCAGGGAGAAAAACAGCCAGGTTCCCCTCATGTCTTTTATCTACCAACGAGCGAGGACTGTTCTCATATCTCTCGGCAAGCATGTCCCCCCTCGCTGGGTCGGCAAATCTGATCCATCGACGTGGAATCCCACCTGGGCCCTGCAAACGGCAGAGGCGTACTGGCCGTCGACTCACTACTGGCTGGAGCAGCTTGCCCTCGAAGAATATTGGAAGCGGTGTTGGGTCGTGCAAGAGATTGGATCCGGCCTTTCCATCGAGGTGTACGCTGGGAGACAACCCATCCCGTGGACGCAGTTTGTTGGGTTGATGGGCTTCTATGCTGAGAAACTCCCCAGCTCGACGCTGCCTGGTCGCGTCCTCCGCTTCGACCATCTTCGGCGAGCTCTGTACCAGGATGGCGAGACGTACAAGCTCTCCCAGTTGCTTATATCCTTCAAAGACTCCTTTTGTTCCGTCAACCTCGATAAAATTCTCGCCTTTACCGGCATGGCTGTCGACTGTCAAGGGGGATGTTTACCGGTCGATTATGCAGCCGGCGTGAAACCGCTCTACGACTCCGTCATTTCTTCCCAAAATACCTCGAACGAACACGACCTCGATGGAAAGATTGAGATGGTTTACCTCGCGGCCCTTGTTCGAAGCCTACTCTCACGCCAGCATGAAAAGGTCACGAAAGAGTATGAGAAGCCTGGTTGGATACACCAGCCGGAATCGTGGTCATATTATTGGTGTGGAGATGAGGAGCTGGACTTTTGCATGTACGGACCCGAGATAATGCTCGCGTTTCCGTTTCTCGAGTATCTTCGCGCCCCATTCTCGGCATCGAAAGGGATCTCGGTGCAGAGTTCCGTCTGGCTCCCTCCGACGGCCGAAGTCAAGGAGACGTGGTCATCCCAGCCAGGACAAAACCTCGGTGGCATCAAAATTGCGGGCGCCATTACGGGCGAGGTACAGGAGGTCGGACCGACGTACGGGGACTATCTCCAGGACCCAAGAGTGTCACGGCAGTGGAGCGCAAGACTGTCGGCAAAGTATCCAGCAGCGTCGGATCAGAGACGGGCCCGAGGGCTCAACGCCAGGCTCTCGGCGCTTCTGGGGCCTGCTGCCGATTCTAGGTTGTCCGACGTGGTGTCTGCACCGGGTTATGATGCCTTGAAGGGCACTTCAAAGTCGAGGTGGCCTGGACAACGGCTGTTTCTCGGGGGCGAGGACATCACCATGGGCTTGATACCATCCAATGCACGGGTTGGTGATAAGCTGTGCCAGTTTTGGAATTCTTCTGCCGTTGCAATTCTTCGCGGCCGGGATGATGGAGACGGTTACGATGTGGTTGGTAGGGGGCTGATGGTGCAACGGGGTGACGAGGTCGATTGGGACGTTCCGACCAATAAGACCATGTTCCGACCCGAGACCAACGGCAGCAGAGAACTGGACGTTGATCTTGACACGCTGAACCATTTATCGTTTGACATAGTCAGATTACCGGGCTCATAGAGTGTATTGGATGGTCTTTTTGTTTTTAGGTAGGATAGCAAGCAATCTTGGTCTTGAGTGAAGGTAGTTGTCAATGTTGATTTCCCTGAGAAGCTAGAAGCCAAGGTGTGTGACATTTGATTGCATTTCGCTACCCTAGAGATGCTCTGGGGTCGTATCATTTCCGTTTATTCATACTATGTACGTACTAAAGTATGAATACTAAGGTATACGAACGATTAGAAACCTTGAATTCCGTGGTCGCGCAACAACGTGGCACCCTTTGCTTGCTCGGTTCTAAACTCGGATCAACAATCACGACAGTCGCCGGATCTGATAAGCCCAAGTCAGTTTCTAACTCCGAAATGCGAGTGTCTCCATGCTTGCAATGTGGGCTATACTTGGATAACCAACTCATGGGCTCATATCCTTGTGCTGGTGTTATGAATAAGGGGAAACTCAAAGGTCCTACAACTCCATGAACAACAACAGGGTTGCTGCATTTGGGAAATTGGGATGTAACTCTTAAGATCTTGAACACGACCATTCAGGAGTCTTCTCGCCTTGGTGAGAAAGTGATGTTCCAAAACGGCTCAGCCCAATATTCCAGACTCCGTACTGGCTAGTTACCACAGCTCAACGCGAGACAGCTTGGCAGTATCGCAAGAAACAAAATGTCACTGCCCCAACCTTGGCAAGACGGCGTATCCGCACGCTGGAAGTACGCCGACGATTCCGACGACGACCGTCGACGATGCACTCTCGGTAAAGCGACAACCCCTGAGCATCTTTTTACCCCGGTATATCTCAGGTGGCTGTTGCTCTGACCCTATGCTGTCAAGCCCCTGACAGTGACATTACCCCCGCCACGTCGCCTTTTGTGGGAATTCATGACAGCGGACGCCAAGCGAAACGCCAAGTAGAGCTATTATTTCGAGGGGTGTGTCGCCCGGAATGGCTTTGTGCACGGCGATGAGCTACGATGTTGGAGAGTGGTAAGTTCTCAGGTGCAGATGGATGAACCGACGGTCCGGCTTGGCTGCCTCGAAAGCTGCAAGGCGTTTACTGATTCTCACCTATAGTTTTGCAAGGCTTAGACTCGATTCACTCGAATACGTACATGACGTTACTAAATCCGAGCTGTGATGCCCCTGGAAAGGGGCTTACGTTTCAGCGTGGAAAACACTGGAGAGCCGCCAAGGTCCCCCCACGAGGGTCATGTCATTGGAGTGTTGATGAGGAAGTGGGACTTCGGTATGTCGGTAGATAGCAGACGCCGCGAACGAAGACAGGAAAAGAACGCCAAGGAAAGGGGATCTTTGGTTCCATGAACTATAGCGATCGTGGTGAAGCGGATCACCTCGCGTCATACGCGTAATGGTTTCCAGATCCGTGCTTGTGAGAGATGCGATCAGAACTTAGAACTAATGGTTGACGACTAGACCTCAAAATAACCAGCGTGACAGCGTCCTATCTACACACACACACTGAACCTGTTGCCCGCGTATACGTATCGAACACGACTCGCGAGACATTATGGGTACAGAATGAAGTCATCCTTGATCAACCTGGACGGAAACACTCTACGCTCGACTGTAAGGGGGATTTGGCGAGGTGGAGTGATGTTGGCCCGTCCCACAACCATACCTAGAATCTTAATAATAACCTTGGATTATCCCCCGGTAGGCCAAGGGTCATTGGCGGGGATTTTCGTTTCAGCAATCGGAGAATAGTCCAAAGGGCAGACGTTGAGGGTGGTTGTTTGAGGAGGTGTTATTCTCGGTGGAGTTGAGCTGCTTCTGCAACCACACCAACAGGGGTGCGACGGCTGGAGTGCGGTTTTGATAGGTGGCATTTTATGTCACTGAAACAAGCTTCATTGCTTATGTCGATTAGGAATTCAACCGTTTCGAATAGCGGGCCGTAGGCGAATGTTTACGCAAGCTCCCGATGAAATCCAAGATGAGGTTGCGTAACGCGAATGGCGAGAGGGTGGGTAGTGACATGATGGGAAGAGTATAAAGACCTTGGGACGTCTCCTCTGATTTCCAAGTCTTATTCGTCTTATCCTCACCAGCAATTCCATTCTCTATTCCCCATTGACTCACTCTTTTGACAAGCAGCGCTTGATCATTCTTTTTTCTTTGCATCCAACTTTCAAGCCGGCTTGACCTGTCAAACTCTCTCTTTTTCACACTCAACCTTCAACCTTCCAAAACCCTTCACTCTTTCCAACATGCAGTACCGAATGATCATGGCGGCCTCCATGGCCCTTGGCGTCGCCAACGCCATCCCAGCTCCCCAGGTCACCAGCCCCGTGAAGCCCATGAGGCTCGGAAAGCGCTCTCAGCCTGCCAGCTCCGGTACCAGCGTGCTCAGCGCCGTCCAGACCATTGCCGCTGGCGAGACCTTTGACGGTGGTTACTACATGTACGACCGTGGTGTTTCTTGCACTGGTCAGGAGGAGGGTGGTGACTCTGATGCCGTCTTCATCCTGGAGGCTGGTGCTACGCTCTCCAACGTCATCATTGGTGAGTGCAGACTTTGATACCTACTTTCATACCCTAGAAACATCACCGCTAACCTGACTATAGGCCCCAACCAGATCGAAGGTGTCCACTGCAACGGTGGCTGCACTCTCAACAACGTCTGGTGGGACGCCGTCTGCGAGGATGCCTTCAGCATCAAGGAGCAGGAGTCCGGCGAGACCACCACCATCAACGGCGGAGGTGCCACTGGTGCCGAGGACAAGGTCATCCAGCACAACGGTGGCGGCACCGTCATCATCAACGACTTCACCGTCTCCGACTTTGGCAAGCTCTACCGCAGCTGCGGCAACTGCGACGAGATGCCCGAGCGTCACGTCCAGATCGTCGGCGGCTCTGCCAGCGACGGTAGCATCCTTGTTGGTATCAACTCCAACATGGGTGACACTGCTTCCATCTCCGGCATGACCACCAGCAACGTCGACTCCGAGTGCATCGACTACGAGGGTGTCACCGACGGAAGCGAGCCCGAGGAGGTCGGAACCTGCGATGCTTCCGGCTCCGGCTCTACCACTGGTTCGACCACCACTGCTGTCTCGACCCCGGCTGCCACCACGGCTGCTTCCCAGACCACTCCCGATACTTCTTCCGACGACGACTCCTCCAGCGACGACGACGAGGAAGAGTCCAACGATGATGACGAGGAGGAGTCCAACGACGATGATGAGGAGGAGTCCACCGATTTCGATCAGCAGTTTGGCGGCTTTTAAAGACAACGAGGACGACGACTAAGCGTCTCGCTCTGCATCATTTGCTCGAGACCTCGAGAAGAACGAGTTGTGTCGGAGGCTTCGGTCTGCTGACGTGAAACTGGCGAAAAAGAACGTTTCTCTTTCGGATATGTATATATATATAGCCCGTATGTAGAAGCAAACAACTGTAATGCTGGCCATTAATTGCAGGTACCTAATTTATCCATATTACTTTGGAGTTTCCACGCGTATTAAACTGAGGCAAGGTGACCGCAACTTGAAGTGCCCACCGAGAACATAGTAAAGTATAACTATCGTATTGCCGTTTTCTTACACCGCCGTCTATTTCTAGGTACATTGTGAACCTGCCCGAATCCAAGTCTTGGGATATTCCCTTCTGCAAGGTCCTTGACACCGAGTCCCTGATCATACATAACTCCACAGATTGGATGCCGCCTTTCGAGTCTACCGTCCACGCGCCATAGCTCAAGTGGCATCAGTCGTAATTCATAGCCAAGCCTCCTTTCGTTTATTCTGGCTTTTAAAAAAAAAAAAGTGCGTGCCCCGAGGATCCAGGTGTCTGATATTCGTACACCATGGCGCACGCTTTGATGATGCTTCATCTCATCTACGGCGGCGCAGATTGAGGCTGTCGTAGAGAACCATCTCCTGCGCGGCTCGGTTTCTTGTCGGGCACGACTGCTGATTTCTATTCCCGTGGTCTGTTGATAAAAGTACTGTTATTCCCTTAGTTAATTACCACAAACTTCGGCCGAGGGACCATTGTACTCACTCACACCGGCATTGAAGCCCAGCTCAGCCAGCTTCCGACCTTATAAGCATCAGGCCCGTCGCGCAAGCCAAGGAAAAGAGCGCGCAGACACATGTGCCCAGAACAGCCGAGTATGTGACCCTGTCGTCATCGGATAATCGTCCCAAGTCTTTTGTCCACTCGGGCATCTCGATCGTTCCCGCCTGCACCAACCAGGCGACAACAAAGATCATGATGACCAGGACGGTAAACGCAAACTGCCAGACATGATATAGGGCTTTGGCGAGGGAAGGTGTGGACTCTGTGGAGGATGTCATTTTTGTTGGATAGAAGCGTTTTGGTAGGTTCCATGGGTTGAGTTCACCCGGTTCAAATAACTCGTTCGGCTGACGGTGCTAAAACCCTCGGAAGCGCCGGAAGCAACTTGGTGATGCACAAGCTTGATTGGAACATTATGCACGCACTTTTGGTGTAAGAAGTGGCTCAGCAATTATGGAGCTGTCGAATCTCGCAGACGAGCACCTGCTGACTTGTGGGGCAAATGCGAGCAGGCAGGTATTCTGATGGACTTGTGATTGGTTATGAAAGGGAGGAAAGTCGGTCAGCTGGCTGTTCGGAGATACGTGTGGGTGTTCCATAGGCTGTATTATGATGTTGGTGTGGCAGCTCTATGAATCGTTGCTGGAATTTAAGTCGTTGATAAAACGCAGCCGTTCTCTTCCCTAGTAATGACTATTAAACTTATCAGCATGCTTAAAAGCCTCTTGATCGGTAGCCTTGTAAATTCTTAATACACTTCATCCCTACCGCCCTACACCAATCCGTTCAAGCCTCAACTCACAAGTCCCCTTGGCTGCTTGAGGCTTCCCGCCGTTTCGTGAGTTGCTCCTAGCTTACTGTAGGACAGGATTACCATCCACATGACGTGGAAAACCAACCACAGCTCACCACTTCCGAGATTGTGCACGTCGCCTACATACAATTGCTTGCTGTCACCCCGTGGAGTTCGTTGACGTCTCAAAACGCAGACGAGTCACTCTTGGCCTCTTCAGTGTTTTTGAGGTTTTAAACCCTCATGATTTCTTCCATCTTATTCACAGCTTCCCGTGCGGCACACTTTGTAAAGTCATTTGGACCATCCTCCGCAACGTGAAGGAGGCGCCGCTTCCAAAAGTCCCGACTCCTGACGCTGAATCCTCCTCAAATTGACGTGCGAGCGGGATTTCTCTAGTGGTCAATTTCTCGAGTCCATTCCAGCCGAGGTTGCTAGGCATTCGCTTTGTGACGTGTCCGATCCAACGGCAACGACTTGCTGCTGGGATGTGAAAGTCTTCTCGCTGGAGGCTGGTTCTCTCTCAAGGGCGTGGGTGAGGCGGCGATACGCGAGCTTCCACTTGAAGCTTCCCGCGGCAACGAGTTGAGCCTCTACGTCCTGTTGTTTGATATGGCAACGCCGAGTCTGACGAGGTCTGGCGCACGTCGATAAGGCCACTGCATGAGAGCGTTCTTGTAGAGTTCCCATCGGTGAGTGATAGCGGTAATTTCATCCGAGCAAGTGCCTAAGTCTGGGACGGGAGCGAGTGAAATTGGCCTTGCGATGGCCAGAGCCGCTTGAACGGCGCCGGTTTCGCCGTTGTGGGAAGCTCTCAGGGCTACGAGCCTACGACTTCTTGCGCGAGGGAGAAAGGGCACCCCCAACATTTGAGCAGGCAGCAACGAGATGTTGGCAAGTAAATAAGATATATGGAGTGATCCATGACTGCTAATGCCCGGTATCTCACCTGCCACTTCCGAGCAAAAAAGGACAGCCGACACCAACGTTCCACGGAGCTTCTCGTGAATGGTCGAGCCTGAAAGCCCACAGATCGGTGTCTGGATAATGAGACGAGTTCCAACAAGATTATCTGAGATGCACGTCTCGGCCCTCACTGGCGTGCAGCAAACTGGTATAAGCTTCGCTGAAGGAGTAGGTATCTTGAATCAACGACCACTCGGAGATGAACCGTTTGCCAAGACCTTGCGGATTGGACTGGCA
>JAMQMW010000901.1:8114-20673 GCA_024115155.1 Thelonectria blattea
ATCATCTGCACATCATGCCGTCAGCGTGCAGACGCGGCCTGTTGGTGCTCCCCCGACGGACATGGCTGCTGGGCCGACAGATTCGGCCGGACAAATCACCTTTCCTAGAACCCCCCTCTCCCTTCTTCAAGTGCAGTTCATCTTGTCGACACTGCATACCGTACATCCCCAGTTCTCCCAAAGGACCTGCAAGTATACTCCCACCGACGAACCTGCCAGTATCCCTATCCCGCGGACGGACGTCGGAAGCCGGGGTGCGTCCCTGCGATGTTCCCACGGCCGAGGAAAAAAGACATAACATCTCATGAAAGCATCGACCAAGACAAACTCGTGAAACCGGGATATCCTGACCATATCCCAACTAGACCCAAGATAAGCAGCTAAAGGATGAGATGTGAGGCCGATGATGACGGCTCGTCTGGCCCGACAGCTCGGACACCAAGACACGGGACGAAAGTACCACCACGACAAATTACGTGCATTATTTCCCGTTGAATACTCATTACCTTAATTCCTAATACCACCGTTGTCTCCTGCTACCCCAGTTCATCCCTCCTCTCCATCCCCCTTCATGTCCCTCCAGTGCTTCTCCAACATCTTCCCCTCAACCAAGAGACATCCCCGTTGGCTGTGCTACTTCTCCACGACATATCAGACACCACCGACTCTCCGTGACACCCAAGCTAATCGCACTTGGCAATGACACAGCACACCCAACACCACACCACTCCGTCCATTTCCACACGGAGGCTGCACGAGTGGGGCCGGAGCCGGAGCCGGAGAGTCCTGACTAAGCCGGCGACTGTGCTCAACCTCCCGTCTCACCCAAATCTTCTACTTAACCCAGCTTGTCTCACCCGTGTGCCTCGTATATTCTCCTCGTGCAAGTCTCTTCGTCAAACAAATGCAGCATCACCATCGACGTGGCATCTCGTCCTTCACCAACCAACTCACATGCGACCACATCGTCAACGAAACATGCCAAAGTGAGCAAAGGTCAGAGCACCGTCAATTCTAATCAATCCATGTCTAATCATGCAATTGTCCCAATTCGCCTCGTAGAATAAACAAGCTGCTTGGGTGGTGGTGACAGATGAGCAATCATGAATGGACAACCTTCAACAAATAAAGACCAAACTACTCCCTCAACAATATCCATGCGTTTCCCATCCACAATTCACCAACTCAGACAGCTGGAATAGTTGTGCTGTCCTCGACATATGGAGTCAGTTGGATCCCGGGACTAGCCCAACCATCTCCCTTCTCCTTGTCGTCCGCCACAGTTCCCGATGCTGGCGTCAAGATGCTGTCTGTACCGTTGTCAGGCAACTCCTGTGTCCCCTCTGGCGCATTTTCTTGTCTTGTAATCCTGGCCACGGTCTCTCCCTTGGCCGTCGAAACCTGCTGGTTGACATCGGAAGTGGCCGATGCTGTGGGAACCCGCCCCTTGGTCCCGTCCGTGAAAGCGGGAATGTTACCTATGGATGGTGCGAGTCCTCGTTGAGAAATGCTTCGTCCCTTTTGGCGAACGGCTCCTGGCGTGGAGCTCCGGACTGATGGGGTAGGCCGACGTGTCTGGGTTTCCTTGCGAGACCAAACCTCGGGCACTTTATCTGACGACGCTGGCACGTTGGACTGCAACATTGCCTGGTTGAGGAGCGAGCTCGTCAAAGTGTGTGCAAGACTGGAAGGGATGGAGCCAGAAGTTGGCATGACGGGGAAAGGCATTCCTGGAACTGTTAGCGGCTATCTCGACGTGCTCGGCGCTGGCATACCTCCTGACTGAAGAACGCCGCGTCCTCCAGTTGGAGTATTAGAAGGGACCTTGAAACATGCGACGTTGCCCTCTTCGTCGAGCTGAAAGTTGGCCATGGTGAACGGCGACTCGTCCGAGATAGACATTGGTCTGTCCGCATAATCCGGCATGCTAGTATCAGTGCTCTTTCCAGTCCTGCGGGCTCTGGAAGACGTTGCCGCGCATTGCTGGGGGGCATCCGTCATGGGAATATCCATGTTACGGAGCCACTGAAGATACGCGCCAGAGTCTTCAAGGGCATCCGGACACTGAGAAGCAACCCCGGGACCATTAAACGGACCGCATTGTCCAGAAAAGACGTTTTGGGGGGCATTGATCGTGGCCGTCTGGCCTGCGGGCATCTTGTACAATGAGGCCGCTTTGGGAAGCAGTTGGTACCGACGACGTGGGGAGTGGGCGTGCGACTTGGCATCCTCGGAAGTATACGTCGGAACGGGCATTGAAGACGTGTATGGCTCCCGTCGCCACATTGAGGGATTGGGCCAAGCGATCGAGGAAGCCTCGAGGACCTCTGGCTATGTTACCATGTGACTTCACCACCGGAGAGCTCAGACTTACCAAGAGGGGCGTGTTGGAACGAAAAGGCGACGAGATTCTTGACTCGCTCCATGGGCAAGGCCAAGGAGTCGCGAGGGAATCCTTCGCTAATGACCAGCTTGATTCTGCCCAGCTCATCGGCGGGACTCCAGTAGTTCTGTTCCAGCAGCTCACTTCGAAAGGAAGGGAACTTGAGGGGCTCGAGCTCGCCGTTCTTGGAGAAGTCTAGGCTTGTCAGCATCGTTCTCACAGCGAATGACTTTAGACTATACCAAAGCTTTGGGCTATGATGTGTGGCCAGTCGCTGTTCGGATCGACGGCTGCTGAGCTACTAAGGGCGTCAGTCAGAGTACCACGACCGAGAATGGAAGCCGCACGCAACAAGGGCACCATCGATCAAGAGTCTGACTTCAAGTCGCGCATTTTCGGGGTGCATCGAGTACGATTTGGTGACCTGGCTGATGATAGGCTGGCTCCATGAATGGATGGAAATCTTGAAGGGTGTTCCTGCGGGCAAACTTGGCACGAAGCAACAGAGCGTGGGCAGCCCGAAAGAGCCTTGCGTATGCGAGAACTCTGGAGTACCATTAGAACCGGGCATATTGACTCCAGCAACTTCACTTACCAGCATCTTGCACAACATGACATGCCACCTTGAATTCTTTCAAGGGAACCTCCCAGTTCCTGGCGAAGAGCAGAATGTCCCAATCTTCGTATCGCATGGTTGTAAGAGGTTGCTGGGCAGACCGAGATGATCAAGGTAAGATGATGCTGACGAAGATGTCGGCTGGAACGAATGACGATTGATGGTTGACTGCGAGAGGAAAGGAAGACACTGATGAGGTTGGATGGTCGACGACCGACGCGAAGTAAATAAACCGACGCTCTCGTGGCTCGAGGGGCAATAGCGATGCTTTGAGCTGCATGGTTGGACTGCCAACGGGCGGTTGAGCGTCTTGTCAGATGCTTGGGAAAGATACGAAGGAGCCAGAGGAAAGGACAAACGAGTTGAATCATCGTTGGAGAAAGAAGTCGGTTGGGGGGTGTAATCGGTGAGGACGTGCTTGGTTGGAGTGGCGAAAGGAGTGACGGTAGGTATGACGACCTGTCATCAAAGCTAGGCTTTGAGGCTCTTTCCATCGCATAGATTTCCCGATTAGGAAGAGAGAAGTAGATGAAAAAAGATCAACGGGTTCGCATAGTAGGAAGGAAAGGTAGCTTGTTAAGGTTTGGACCGTTGAAATTACCCAAAGACCTCGCAAGCTGGGGATGAGAAATGCCCGCAAGTGAATAACTGATGATGTGACCTCCGTTAGGCGCCCAACCATAGTCGACAGTGGACCAATTCATATCGGCAAAAGGGGAGACCGGTTTGGCCAAGAAGAACAATTCGTTTCTGTCTGCTGGAGGCTGATACAGGTCGGAGCAACGCGTGTCTGAAAGGTAGCCAGGTACCCGCACATCCGGAGCACCAATCCACGGCACTCGGCTATGCGCAGCAATTCACTCAAATCCATTCAATTCTTTCAATTCCTTATTTATATACAATGGCAATCCCACTTTAGGGAGCCGCGTCGCCCTCCATACGTGCCTAGAACATCCGTTAGCATTCTCTCACGATCGATAACCCGGAAAAGTGACGTACCCTCACAGCTCCGGTACCACCCAATTCACGCTCCAGACCACCCTCAAACTCTCGAGGAAACGCGACGGTATCGGGGTAGTTGAGATAGACAAGGCCAGTGACGCTAAAGAAGACGGCAAGGAACGAGCCGACCATGACCAGACCGGGGCGGGTGGTCGTCCAGGTGTACTCCCAAGGAGAGAAGATGCCCATCATGTCGTTATCCTCGTGAATGGGCTCACCAAAGTTTCGGCGCTCCTGAGGGTCCCACCAGTCGGCGCGGGGATCGCGGAATTGGCGCTTGATTCGGGGAGGGTTGATGTAGCCGCCGTTCTGCGATATTATCCATCAGCAACCGGCTGTGTTCCGAGCGGGAGTTAACCAACCATGCCGGGATCCTCAGCTTCGGACAGCTGAGGAGGCGCGGGGTACTTCTCGTCAATGATCTTCTTGTCGGTGTACGAGTGAGGGAGGAAGCATCGGCGCTGGATCGTGGGCAGTCGAGCAGCCGAAATGCCGTTGCGCAGGGCCGAGGCCCGCACGATTCGTTGGGGGAGCATCTATTGTAGAAAAGGTTAGTATCATCAATTGACCACATCCCAATCAATTCGAATCGGTATACCTCGGACGAGTTGACAGTGTTGTCGGCGCCCAATTGCTCGTGACGTGATGTGATGGCTCGTCGAGGAAGCTCAGCCAATGGAGGCCGTGATGATTCTCAACCCGAAATTGATGCCTTAGGCAACAGCGCGGGCACGCCAGGCGCGTGTTCGCCCTTTTGGGTTAGTCGAGTCCGGGTCCAGGGCGTACGTCTTCGCCTCTTCCCCAGCTCAAAAGTTTTGCTGACAACCAGGGATTTTGCGACAAAATCCAACGCAGCTCGCCCTCCAGGCCCAATGATCATGTGCAAACTTGGTATGGAGAACCGCTGAAACGCTACAATTCTGTAGACACTAGTCTCGACCCCGCAAATGGTAGATTCGCAGAGTTTCTCGCCTGCTGCGTGTCTAGGCTCCCCGTTGCTACTATGCCTGGGACCGCGTCGCCCGACAACGTACTGTCCACTTCGAAGTACGATGTCTACAATTTCGAAGATGACGCGATGATATCGCGCATAGATGGGAAAGACGCGTTGAGTGGGAAAGAAAACGGCCTCGAGGCCCCCCAGGAGGCCGAAAAGAAGACGGCCCGAGTCAATGGCCACGGCCGTCACTCAAACGACCACTCCCACGAAGCCGAACGGCCTGCGAAACGACGCCGAACTCGAGACACGACCCCCCCTCCTCCCATCTCTCCTTCCAAGAAACCGAAACCCGAGTCGCCGCCCTGGAAGAAGATCGAGGCCGATGGCCCAACCAGCTTCACCGAGAACGGCCGGCGCAAGTCTGGCCGCATCAACAGCCTCCCTATAGAGCTTCAACCCCAGACCACCACACGCAGGACGAGACAGGGTCGCGGCAGTTTTGCCACACCAGCCAAGCCCGAACCTCAGCCCAACGGACACTCCAAGAAAACCCCAAACGCTTCTCAAAAGTCCACTCCCGCGCCCAAATCCGGGCCTAAGCCTACCCCTTCGAAGACTACGACCCGAACCCCCTCGAAGAAACCTGCCACCGAGCTTCGAACCTATTCTCGATCTACCCGCCGAAGAAGCCCTCCCCCTCCGCCTCAACCGACCAGACACTCGACCCGCTCTCGACGATCAACGCGGCTCAGCGACGCGGCAGAGGTGCAGGATGAAGCGCCCAAAGACAAGACCAAGCCTCAATCGCCACGTCTTATCAAGCTTAGGGTTACTCGATCTGGCGTCATCCCCCTCGTCCACCCAGACCAAGTCCGCAAAAGGCCCAAGATTGGGACAAGTTTTGAGGATTTCTGGGGGCGTGCGGGTGATATCCCCGTCGAGGAGGGAGGTCTCTTGGCATCCGAAGATGGGCCTCCCTATACCGACGAGATGGCAGAAAGAGATGCCAAGATGATCCTGCGCATTGAAGACGAGGTCGAAACCGGTGGTCTTCTCTCGCAAGAGAGATGCTCCATTTTTCTGCCAGAGCCAGAAGAGGAGCCTCCACGGCAATGGGCTCGCCAGGACCATATGATGAAGGCCATGGTCAACTTCCGGAGGCTAATGTTGGCAGAGCAGCAACGGCATCGCTCGACGGCCAAGAGACTTGCCGAGGCCTGTCGCGACGAATGGATTCGGCGACAACCAAAATCAGCCGAACAACTGGAGACGGAGGCTCGGGAGATGTGGCTAGCTCGATATCGAGCCGTTGTGAAGACGGTGTTCGGCACCTGGGAGAATGTTCGGTTGGAAGTCAATCGACGGCGCTTGGAAGAGTGGGAACAAGAAGAGCAGAGGAGGGTCAAGGCAGCGCTGAACGAGGCCGTTCAGCTCTCCGAACAGAAGCTTCAGGCCCGTCGCGCAGGGTTGGACTCTGAGCAGCTCTCGGATGACGATGGCTTTGACGATTTGACGGATGCGAGTCTATCTGATCTTGGCGACGATCTCGACCTCGCAGCAGACGACGGGGACGAGGCGGATGTTGAGGAAGACAGCGACAACATGTCGTCCGATGAGGACGAGGCGGACGATGAAGGAGCGGACCACGCAGACGAGAACCTAACCCAAGAGCAACTTCGAGCAAAGTATGCAAATATTCCAGAGCTGGAGAAGCCAGTCGACACACCAATGACGCCAGCCACACCAGCAGACACCCTAGCCACCGCACCGAGCCGAGAAGATACAGAAGCAGTCGACGTTACCGCCACCGAAGGAGCCGAGACCAGCGACGAGTCGGTTGACATGGACGACGACATGGGAGCAAGCGACATGGACAGCGAAGAAGTTCCATTTGGAGACGAAGAGTCCGATGAAGAGTCCGACGACGACGCGAATGGGCTTCTGGGCTTGCTTTTTGGGAAGTCTGAGCTCAAGCAAATGAACGACGAAGCAACGCAAACACCTATATCAAACGATGTCGAGATGGATGACGTTGAGGATGTCGTGAAACCTGACACGTCCAACGAAGATGATGAGGTCTCGCTTGTTCAACACCCAGACGACGAGCCTATTCAAAATGGGCACCTCAGTCCCAAGGAGTCCCTACCACCAGTCACAGACGAAAATTCCGACGCTACCAAAACGAATGTCAGCAAAGGAGCGGATGCGTCCAATAGCCAACCCGAAAACAAGACTCTCGATTCTAGCATTGGGCCAGAGACTAGCCCTCAAACAAACGGCCATGATTCGCCAAAGCCAGTCAATGGAGTCACGTCGAATGCAACCAAACCAGAAGTTGAAATCGAGAAGCCTACAGTCTTGGTTAACGGAAAGGGTACAGGCTTGGAAACCCCCAAAGATGATGTTGTCATGACTGGCACCGAAGTCAATCAAGACCAACTTCCAGCTGAAGCATCCGAACAAGGGCAAATTGCAGAAGCACCCGAACTCCCGGCTTCTGAACAACGGCAAACTGCAGAAACTGATCCGGTTACGAACCCGCCGAGCTCGGACAACAGCCTTTCACCACCTCCAACTTCAGAAACCAGACCATCGGAATTTGATACCACATCCGATGTCGGCATGGTTATTGAGAAAGCTCAGCCTACTCGATCTCAGTCTCCGCAATCTTCGAGACACAAGATCGAAGTGCCTTTCCTTCTCCGCGGTACTCTACGAGAGTATCAACGCGACGGACTCGATTGGCTAGCTGGTCTGTACATGGGCAACACAAATGGCATCCTGGCGGACGAAATGGGTCTGGGCAAGACCATCCAGACGATCGCTCTGCTGGCGCACCTGGCCTGCCACCACGAGGTCTGGGGGCCACACTTGGTCATTGTCCCTACCAGCGTCATGCTGAACTGGGAGATGGAGTTCAAGAAATGGTGCCCCGGCTTCAAGATTCTGTCTTACTACGGCTCTCAGGAGGAAAGGAAGCGGAAACGACAAGGTTGGAACAACGATGACGTTTGGAACGTCTGCATCACGTCCTACCAACTCGTTCTTCAAGACCAACAGGTGTTTAAGCGGAGACGCTGGCATTACATGATTTTGGATGAGGCGCACAACATCAAGAACTTCAAGTCTCAGCGCTGGCAGACGCTTCTCGGCTTCAACACCCACTCGCGACTTTTACTCACCGGAACGCCTCTGCAAAATAACCTAACCGAGCTTTGGTCGCTGCTGTTCTTCTTGATGCCCGCGGAGAATGGCGTGGGCGGGTTTGCCGATCTGCAAGAGTTCCATGACTGGTTCCACAAGCCCGAGACTCAGATCCTGGAGAGCGGTCGAGAACAGATGGACGATGAAGCCCGCGCTATCATCTCGAAGCTTCATAAAGTATTGCGGCCGTATCTTTTGCGGCGGCTCAAGTCGGAAGTCGAAAAGCAGATGCCAGCCAAGTATGAGCACGTTGAGTTTTGCCGACTGTCAAAACGGCAACGCGAGTTGTACGATGGATTCCTCGGTCGAACCGACACAAAGGCCACACTGGCGTCGGGAAACTACATGTCCATCATCAATTGTTTGATGCAGCTGCGAAAGGTGTGCAATCACCCAGACTTGTTTGTCGATCGGCCCATCATGACATCGTTTCGAATGGCCAAGTCTGTGGTTGCCGAATTCGACGTGGCGGAACGCAAGATTCGACAGCTTACCGCCAACGAGCCTATGAAGATGGTTGACCTGGGATTCCTCAATCTGATTCCGACAAAGTACGAAAACCTCTCGACGGCCAAGACGGATAGAATTTCTCAGCTGGGATCGCATCGAGCCTTGATGGATCTGAGAGAGAGGCAGCGGGCCCGAGCACAGAGCGCATATATGAAGCTGGATCCGGCCACGGTGGAATCCAACATTGCCTATCTCGAGAGTGCCTCGCGTTGGGGACGGTTCGAGGAGCTGCAGCATTGCGTCTACCTCAATGCTCTGCGTCGGCAGCAGAGGCCAATCTACGGAAAGAATCTTGTCGAGCTCCTCACGATTGGCACCGACAAACGGCCGTTCAAGCCACGGCCAAAGGTGCCTCGGCAAGTCATGGCTTGGTTCGAAGAAGACTCGCCCGTCATCCAATCCATGATTTCGACCGTCGACCAACGCGCCGACAGCTACAAGACCACGATTGAGAAGTTTTCGTGTGTGACTCCGGCAGTGGTCACACGTGATTTAGAACAGGTCATTCTCGGCCGCGCAGGAGTGCAGGCCTTTACAGACGAAGACCTCAAGTTGTCGGCGCCGGTCCGCTGGGCACCCTTTCTGCCGAAGACAGCTCCCCCCGATCCATGGCACGAGGCTCGCATGCGATTGAGCATTCAATTTCCCGACAAACGCCTCTTGCAATACGACTGCGGAAAACTGCAGGCCCTCGACAAGCTACTGCGCAAACTCCAGGCCGGCGGTCACCGTGCGCTCATCTTTACGCAAATGACAAAGGTGTTGGATGTGCTTGAGCGGTTCCTCAACATCCACGGACACAAGTATTTGCGCTTGGATGGTGCCACCAAGGTCGAGCAACGACAAATCCTCACGGACCGGTTCAACAATGACACTCGAATCCTGTGTTTCATTCTGTCGACACGCTCAGGCGGTCTCGGCATCAACCTCACGGGCGCCGACACGGTCATCTTTTACGACCAGGACTGGAACCCCGCCATGGACAAGCAATGCCAGGATCGATGCCATCGTATCGGACAGACTCGCGACGTGCACATCTACCGCCTCATCAGCGAACACACCATCGAGGCCAACATTCTGCGCAAGGCATCTCAGAAGCAGATGTTGGATGACGTGGTGATTCAGGAGGGCGAATTCACCACGGATCACTTCAACAAGGTGTCCGTCCAAGACGTCCTGATTGACAAGCTCGACTCGACGAGCCAAGGCGTCGACGCTGCGGATGCCGCCTTGGACCGGGTGCTCGGCGGCCCCAGCGGCAACGCAGACCAACGCAAGGTCGGTCGGGTCCTGGAACAGGCCGAGGACCGAGAAGATGTGGCGGCAGCACGCGTGGCGGAAAAGGAGATTCAAGCCGACGAGGCCGACTTTACCGAGAGACCCAGCAACGTTGCCTCCGGGGCCTCGACGACACGACAAGGGACGCCGGCCAGCAAGTCGGTGCTGGATGGAGGACTCGACGAGGCGGAAGCGGAGGAGATTGAAGAAAACGCATGGGGCGAGCGAATGAACAACATTGACGACTACATGCTGCGAATCATGGCGGAGCAGCTCAAGGGGACAAAGCTGGAGCTGCCCAAGGACAAGAAGAAGGGAAAGAAGAAGGGCAAGGACACACGCAAGAGATGAGGCCGGTCAGGTCTTGGTCATGAGGCCTCTGTCACTGTACAAGTTATTAATCACCACTAACACGTTTTTGTTGCGTTTTGTACAATATCGTCACGAGGACAAGGAGAAGGCGGGCAAAACAAAAGGGGGCCACGATAGAAAAAGGCGTCTTGGTAACTCACGGCTTGGTTTAGACGCGACTGGGATTTCACGGTGGTGTTTCAATGAAGGGGTTCGCAAGGCAAATGCTTGTCTATTGATATATACTACTGCTGCTATTCACGGTTTTTCTTTTTCCCCTGCCATGTATATTTGCCCCCCTGAGTCGATCAAGTTGCTGATAAAGAAGCAGGAGACTACCCCGAGGGGAGTCCCCCGCCATTAAGAATGAATGGTGCAGCGGCTGAGGCTGCGAATGAAGAAAAGGGTTGGTAACGGTCGTGTGAGACATCTTGTGGGAAGTCTCGATCCCGTGACGGGAGTTGGGCAGTTGAAACGAAGGTGAGTTGTTTGTCCAAGTGTGAATCTAAGGGGTTAGCTTGAGGAAGTCAGGGGCTGCTTGGGGTTCTTACCTATTCATAAGACTCAACAATGCTGCGAGCAACGGCCTGAACATTGGCCAAATCGCGCTTCGCGGCCCAGCAAGGGTTACCGGGACGGTTGCACCAGGGATCGGCCTCGGGAGCGGCCTCGCGCTTGGCCTTCCAGCACGACTGGCCCTTTCGCTCGCACCACGGCTCGGCCTCGGCGGATCGGACCACGTTGTCGTGCCCGACGACTTCGAGGACCGCCTCGGCAGCGCGCTTGGCCTTCCAGCAGGACTGGCCCTTTCGCTCGCACCAGCGCTTGTCGTTGGAGACGGCTTCGGCGTCGGCCTCGGCGGAACGCTTCCAGCACGACTGGCCCTTGCGCTCGCACCACGGGCTCGGGAGGGCATCGCGCTTCTCTTCCGCGTTGGAGTCCTCGTGGAACTCGGCGTCCAGGTCCAAAGCGTCATAGTAGTCACCACCCGTGCCACGAACAGCCAGCGCGAGATGTCCAGCGAGTTCCTGAACCGAGCGCTTCGCCGCGAAGGCCGCTCCGCCGGGCAAGTTGCTCAAGTCGGCTTCGGCATCGCGAGCAGAGAGACGGCCGGAGCCGGCGAGGGCGTCCTGGAGGGCCTCGGCGGCGCGCTTGAGCTTCCAGCAGGACTGGCCCTTGCGCTCGCACCAGGGCTCTGCGTCGGCGTCGCGCTTGGCCTTCCAGCAGGATTGGCCCTTGCGCTCGCACCAGGGCTCGGCGAGGGCTTCGCGCTTGGCTTTCCAGCAGGATTGACCCTTGCGCTCGCACCAGGGGTCGGCCGAGGCGGAGGGGGAGGGGGCGGCGAGGGCGGTGGAGGCCAGGAGGGCCATGGTTGCGAGGGTGAACTTCATGATGAAGATATGAAGAGGAGTTGAGTGAGTGTTGGGTTGTTGTTGAGTTGAGTGGTCTGGTAGAGAGAGACTGGAGTGAGGTTGTTGTTGTTGTTGTTGTTTGTCTTGTTCTTGTCTTGAGATGGAACTAGCCTGGTGAGAAAGGGATGAACTTGAGGGTGAGAAGACGACATCTTTATAGGTTTCCTGATGGACGAGGTATCACCAGGAAGACATCCCCGTTCGCCCTGGTCCAACACCATGTCTATTCACACAGGTCCGACTGAATAGACATGTCACTCCTCAAACCATCGTCAAAGACCACAGCTCACGAGACCACTCCAACCAAGCAAGAAGCAGTAGCGAGATGAAAGAGTTCATAGTCGAACTCCCTAAGGCAATAGCAACGAGTGTCGTCAGGGGGTGGTGATGTCGTTGACCAGTCGTTGGACAACGATTCGCCAAGAAAGACGTTCAACGGGAAGGGCTTATTCATTCGGACGGGGAACTTCTTTCAGGGAACCGGCTTCTTGGGCCGGTTTTCTATTCAGTCGGAGCTAGGGGAGACAAGACAACGAACGAACGGTTGGTCCGGTGTTGGCGTCTGTTAAAAAGGGGGCTTGTCAGACGGGCCGCGGGTTTGGGCTTATTGAGTCGGACGGGAAGGTGAATAGAAGAAGGTTTTGGGGGTTCTTTGTCTGGGTCAAGATCTGATACTGCGAAGGGGGGAGTTCATGCATGTTTGAGGCGATGGGACACGGCCCTGTGCGACGGGAGGTATGTGACTGCCATGGGCAAACAACCTATCACCGGTTTACCTCGTCACATCCAATTCATCCCGTTTCATCCAGTACAGTCCCTGCACAGCGTTCATGCAAGACTTCCCATGCTTCTTCCCCCCCCCC
>JAMQMW010000904.1:0-11144 GCA_024115155.1 Thelonectria blattea
GTATATGAAGACAAGACTTGTATAGATTTTATGACAAAACACATGATGGCTTATTTATTTTCATGCTTGGCTTGGGGGTTTGGGTGAGTGAAGTGATTGTTGTGTTGGGTAACTTGTACTACGTAGGTGGTTTACCTTTACTACCTATGCTGAACTCTCAAGTGAAGACCAGATTGAAGCCATCACCAGACATGTCCCTTGTGCCAACACCGTCGAGCAAGCATTATGAAAACGATAAGACAATATGGTTTATCACTAGTTGTCTTATACCATCTATAAGAGGAGTAACGAGACATATACGGATACATTCGAAACATCCAAGGATAAGACCCCCCTTCTTAAGACACCTAAATAACCCCCCCCGAAATCCCCCAAGTTGCCCTTTCTTGCTTAAAAGGTCCATTTGATGTTTCTAGCTATAGACCTACGTTACCAGCCGCCCGCGGAGGACCCGAGGCAGAGTTTTGGTCCTGTCGCTAATGGCGACTTTCGGGCGGCCAGGTTGTTCATTCAATGGGAGGAAGTGCCCTACCATTTACCAAGATGGGCTTAGATTTCCGTGGATTCTTCGACTTTGCCCGTGTATATTTCGTTGTTCCTATATGAGTGAGTGGGAGAAAGGGGCATATTGCCTTATTGGGGAGTGTTCCACATGGGATCTTCTTATGGGAGGTTCTTGACAGGAGTTTAGGGTTATAGAGGCTTTCCATGTTATATACCCAACCCCTCCTTAATTATTGCAGGTACTAGTAGTACAGTGAAAGCCCCTCGTCACATACCCATGGTACTCTCACGTTGTTCAACCCAGCTGGACCAGTCCCATGTCAGTCAGCCCTCCGTGCTTCTATCTCTCAAGACACCAAGAAGCCAACATAAGCGCCTTGTATCTAATAAGTGCACTAAGTCATCAGGAATGCTTGGAGCGATAGTGAGAGTACGGATGAGTGCGCGTGCACTCGCAGTTGCTGCCAACGCGGCGGCGCCATGCAAAGACATGGCGATAGCTTCATTTCTGGACTCTTGTCATTGGCCACCTAACATTTACCTTTTCGCTAACACCCTTGCGGCCTCTTTCCAGGCTGGCATGACCATTTCTGTGGCTAAAGCATTGTGGCGAAGTACAATGTGGCTTTCTTGGAGGTATTCAGGCTGTTACACAAACGATAGGTGAGAAAGGGTTTCAACGGCACAATACGGATAGTTTCACAAGTAACTGTCTTCAGTTTACACGCGATTATACGTTGTTTAAGTCTGATCGCAATTGGATCCAAAATCACAGCTAAGGACAGAAGAAAACAGTATGCACCAACAGTGTTCGTACCTCAATTATAAGACGCATCTTGCAAAATGGGGACACGCCGTCGTTGCCGCTTTGACAACATATCCAGCTCTTACAGACAGCTCAACAGATTCTCAACTTGCACGGCAGCAAGAGGAAACACACCGGTTCATTTTCGTTGGCCCGGCGTCCGCAACAAATCAGTCGGTCCAATTGTCAGCGTCGGGATGCTTGTCGTCAGCTGCAGGCAATGACGAAGACGCGCAGACGCTCGCTCGATGCCGCTGGCAAAGGATGGACAAGGATGCTATGTATGGATGGGGACCGAGGGGGGGAAACGTTAGATGGCGTACATACATGAAAAAGCAAAAGCGTTTTTAATCACAAGCCTGCAACTCGGCGAGCTCCAAAGAAGGTCGAAGAAGCAAAGAAGACAAGGCAGTCGCACGATTGCGTGTGAGGGGGGACATCACATTGCCCACCATGACAGTCTCGTTCCGTGTTGATCTGGGCTCGGAGTGGACGGCCAGCGAGGACTTTTGTGTTTCGTTTCTTACATCTCGGCAGTCAGAGAGAAGCTTCGGGAACCATGAAAACAAAATAAACCAACAACAAGCTGCGAGATAGGAAATAACATGTTTGGACTCATGACTTCACGTGTGTGTGATAAGCCTCAGCTCGGGATGGCGGAGTTTGGTGGCCCCTTATGCATAAGAAACAGCATTAGGAATCGACAACGCACTCGTCGACGGGTTCCCATTGGATCATGGCCAACTTCTCGAGCAGGAAGGCGTGCTCGTCGCGAAGCCATTGGGTAAGGTATCCCCGACTTCGCGGACGGTTGCGTGTGTGTGCGGCCGTCGATTGGCAGTCGTGGTGAGCGGGAGAAGCATCGAGAAGCATAGAGGAATAAAGGCGGGTTTTTGTGGTCACGTTGAGGTTGCGGGTGACGCGGGCGGGATGGGGACACGGTAACAGGAAGTTGGTGGTGAGTGTGTGCCGTGCAATGAATGGAAGTTGTGTGTGTTTTTAGTATCCATGGTTGGTAAGAAACTTGGTTCTTTTCTTTGTTGTGGTAGACGGAGATAGATATCGAGTCATGGGAATCCGGAGCATTCTCAGGTTCTCATTACGAATTTGGGGCGAGCCGTGTTGGCTGGGGATGGATGGGTCGATGAAGCCATGGCGTCTGGAGGTAGCGGATACTTGATTGAGGGGTGAACTGTGGTGTGTAGACCAGGTATCATGTACAGCAGCTCCCCACCTCGCCGCTTCCCAATTCCGAGCTCCTGCCCCCAGAATCCCACCTTCAAGGTTGGTCCTGCGGGCGAGGTGGAATGGATTCATGGGCAACCATTTCATGGATTCAATGGAACCTCCAAGTCTCCAGAGTCCAGGCGGGGTCCCGCTCGCTGGAAGGAAGGATGCGTCTGCGACTGCAATGGCAGCTACCAGCCCGCCGGACTTCCAGGTCCATTTCATGGATGCGACTTTTCTTTTGGGGAGTTCCTCGCCCGCCCGGCAGGTACCTCCACCCCAATCACCCCAATTTCTAGGCTGCTGTTCGCTGGCATCATCGTCACACCTGCACTACGTAGATCTCCTCTTCGTCAATCCATCTTTTTCAACTGTTTGCCATGTTTAACCTCCTTGGTCCCAACATCAGCATCCACATTTCACCCCCTTCCAGCATCGCCAGATAATCCGCTCTCCCCCTTACTCCCATCCCATCATCTTCATCTTTGCATCTCCATGGGCGATTCTGGTCAATCCCGCCTTGCCCTTCCCCGCCTCGTTCGACAATACTAATCCCATCGTTGCTCCGTCTCTTCGTCTTGCTCGCATCCGCCGCGCGCTGAGCTGAGAGCTGCTTGCTGCTGCTGAGCTGCAAGCTCCGCCGGCCGTTCCCGCCCAGGCCCAGCAAGCCTGCCGCGTGCCGTGCCCGTTACCTCGTCTCGTTTCGTCTCGTCTCGCCAAATTCCCCAAAAAAGCCGGCTCGGACCTTGCGACGAAGAATTCACCTCTTTTCTTTCCCCTACTTGACTCTCTGGATCGATCGAAGCCGTCCCGTTCCCCATCATGGAAGAGAATATTGGCCCTCACCCCGCGGGCTCCCGCGCCGCCTTCTCCGCCGCCGCCGCTTCACACCTCGTTTCCCAGTTCCTGCCATACGAGCCCGTCTCCAGGGCGACTTCGCCCGGCATCCCCTGCTCCAAGCCGGACGAGGACGATAAGAAGCGATACCGTCCGCGCACCTTTGCATACTTCAAGCAGCTGCCGTTCCAGGTCGAGGAGGAAGCCCAGCGCGATGCGGCCCTGCAGGGAATCCTCAAGCAGCTCTACATTGCCGTCATGGCCGAGGACTTCTCGCCCGGCGCCCTGCACTGGACCAGGGAGCTCCAAGGTTGGATGACTCTCAAGTTCGAGATGACGAGGGAGCTGCGGGCGAAGCTGGCCAAACTGTACTACTCGCTCGCCCTGTCTCCCGGTCTGGATGCCACCGCCGCCGATAGGTTCTTGCGCATGGTTATGACCCTGACGAGGTGCGTTCCCCATCTTTCTGCTGCAATCATGTGACGAGACATTGACCGTCGTTGCTAGGAAAAACCACTATCTCAAGCCCGGCGAAGACCTCACCCTCGACTGGCGTCCGCTATGGGACGAGATCAAGGCTTGGGTGCTGCCCTCCGAGGTCCCCGCCCACCAGAGCAACCGACGACGAACCGCGAAGCAGCTCCTCAAGCTGTGCACCCACGCCCACATATACTTTGACCCCGCCGATCGTCGAGCCATGCTGGAAGAGTTCCTGCCATATTTCAGCGTCAACGAGCTGCCGAATGCCTTCATCGTGGTTGGCGTGCTCAATTCGTTGTTACCCAGCCATCCCGCTCCTGCCCACGAGGTCTCGTCGCAGCCGAGCGAGTTCTTCCCAACCCTGTTCCACCTCTGGTCCATTATAAACCGATCCAAGACGTTTGACGTCTTCTTCATCGACTTGTTCTCGCGCATGGCGAGGGATCACATGCACTACCCTCACGTGCCCTTTACTGGCCACGGAATCTTCACCAAGGACCAGTCCGACCTGATCTTTACGGCCATTTTGCGACTCACCCAGATCCCCGTCGGACAGGCGAATTCGCCCTACACGCCCCTAGATTATCTGTCTGGGGCGGGAGCCTATGTGGAGAAGGACAAGAAAAAGTACCCCGTGGCGTACATGATCTCCCGCCTGATCGTGAGCTCCTTGTCCCCCGCCTGTCTGAACGAGGAAGATTCCATCATGTCGAGCCTGGAGGGGTTCATGGAGTCCATTGACACCTTCTTCCACCCCTCGAATCAGGGCTCCTGGACCACCATGCTGGCCCAGCTCACTCTGTACCTGACCGAGGGCTTCGTCTCTCGATGGAACCGCGAGCAGAGCGGCGAGCTCGAAGTTCCGCCAGAGCGTCGCATCAACGCGGAATTGAAGAAGCGATTCGTGCTATCGCTAAAGGAGGTCACATTCATGGGGCTGTTTTCCAAGAGCAACCGGGTTTCGTATTACTACTACAGCGCTCTCCAGTGTCTGGCCTACTTGGAGCCAGACCTGGTCCTCCCGGGCGCGTTGCAGCGATTCTACCCGAGTTTGCAGGGTTTGGTCGAGGTCCACCGAACAACGTCGAGTCTGAACGGCCTGCAGATGATCGCAAACATCATGTCCAAGCTCAAGGGATATCGATGTCACATCACTGCACTCCTTGCTCTCGCCCTTCCTGGCATCGACGCCAACGATCTGAACAAGACGCAATACACGCTCAACTTCATACAAAGCGTGTCATACAGCATTCCCATGATGCCTTTGACCAAGGAAGGGAGCCACATCCACGACACGTCGCTGGCCATGCAGTTTGTCCAGGGCGAAATGGACCGCATGGAACGCGATGGCCAAAACGTCAAGATTGATTACCAAAACGAGTTGACGGACGAAGACGAGGCCGCCATCCTGCGGTCCTCGACCACCGGCTTTGGGGAGTTTATCATCACTCTTCTCGGCAAAGTCTTTACGCTGTTGGAGAATCTTCCGGATGCGAACCAAATTAGGGGTGGTACGCCCGAAGATAATGTTATCAACGCTCTTCCGGCAGCACTGTCGCCCTTGTTTGCGTCCTTGTCACCCGAGCTATTCGATGTGGCTCTGGACAAGGTTGCGACGTTTGTTTCGAGCCACGTCGTCCACCAGGCCAGGGATGCCATGGCTTGGATCGTCAACGCTCTTTGCAAGGTGAATCCGGAGAAGACACTCAAGGCCCTCATCCCCATGCTTGTTGTGAATATCCGAAATGAGATTGATTTCAACAATGCCGCCTCGGATCGAAGCAGTGGCACCGACTACCTCCCTCGCGATCGAGGGTTGGTGTGGTACGTGAGCATGCTATCCATGGCGGTTGTTCATGTGGGTGGCGAGGTTCTGAAGCACAAGAAGGATCTCCGCGAAATCGCAGAGTACATGCAAGAAAAGTGCCGCGGCTTGCCGACCATCCTCATCTCCAACTTCATTCATCACTTGCTTCTCAATTTGACACATACCTACCCCATCGACAACGCATTGTATGAGCCCAATGTTATCGAGCGTGGCATCGACGTCGACGACTGGGGCAAGACAACCGCGCCGGCCGATCTCACCATCCGCTGGCACCAGCCTTCGCCTCCAGAGATCGAGTTTGCGGTGGAGCTGTTCGAGTGGCAGATCTTGTCGGCCAAGGAGCAGATGGAGGCTCTCATGGGCGAGAACCCTCCCGTCAGCAGGACAGGAAAGAACAAGGAGTGGTCCGACGAGGTTTCCCGGCTTATGCAAGAGATTCGCCTGGTCATTTCCGGCATGGCAACCATGTTTGATCCCGAGCGTGCCGCTGGTCAGGTCAAGACAGCATCCGAGGAGGCTGAGCTTGGTGAAGACGAGGACGAAATGATGATTGACGAGGATCCTCTGGCCGAGGTTGCCGAAGACGAGGAGCTTCGACCCAAGTTCCGCTACAAGGCGGGATACATTCTCAAGCGAACCGACGCCGCATACCACAAGATTCACGACCTGCGCGATGAGCTTGGACACCTGCTTCACAAGATTCACACGTTCCTCAACGAGAACCAGGAAGACGACGTTAACAGCTTCACTGCCTTGTACTCCGCCTACCGACACTGGATCACCGACGTGGGCATTGAGCGTTCAGCGCATCCGCTGGAAAGGCACTTGAGACTCTACAAGGCAGACATCGCCGCCTTCAAAATTAAAGGGCTCCGGAAGGTGTACCCGCGACCGTTGCTCATCAAGCGAGCCGAGGCGTACCAGCTCCTACGCCGCAAGCACAACGCATCGACCCGGCAAAAGAGCGAACTGGATAAGCGCCTCTTGCTCGACCTTGCCGAGTCCAGCCTGTCGCTGTACTCTGACGTGCGTCGCGTTGCGCAAAGCGCCCAGGACTCTTCCCTGAAGGCTCTCATCGGGGGAAGACCGCTTGTGATCCCTGTCATCTTGGAGAAGTTCAGGCAAGCGATTGAGACCAATGACCATGACCGAATTAAGGGCGGCATGTACACCCTCCTGTTCACGTCGCTCATCAAGACCTTGGTCAAGGATTGGCGATTCGCTCCCGAGGCCATGCGACTGTACATCCAGGTGGCCGCAATCGACAAGCCCTCCATCCAGAGCCTGGGGACCTCTGCGCTGTACACGCTAATCGATTTCGGAAAGCCGTTCGAGCGAATGATCATCCTGAATCGGGATGTTGTGAAGACCATTCAACCGCCTGAAGATGTGTCGGCTGCCATCGACTCGCGCCATCAGTTCATTCTTCAACGTCGCCAGCGAGTAGAGGACTCCAAGGCTGCCCTTGGCTTGGAGCTGACACGTCTTGCCAAGGGCGCGCACTGGAAGATCGCGACTCGCTGCGCCATCTTTGCGACCAATCTCTGCCTTCGGTTCGTCGGCATCGCCCCAACCGAATTCGTGGACCTGGTTGCGTACGGCACCAACGATCCACACCCAGGCCTGAGAGGGTACTACCTCAACGCTTTCACTTCGGTCTTCACGGCCATTGACATGCGTGCGGTGTATGGCCATGAATATCGCAACTACCTTCTCGAAAAGGAAACGGGCGATAGGAATCGTGTTGTTGTTCCCGTCGAGAAGGGTGATGCCGAGTTCACGAAGCGCTTCTTGGAGGCCTTTAAGCAACCCGAGAATGCCGAGTACATGGTCGACTCCGACCACCCTGGCTGGCTCGTCTGGGGTAAGCAATTTGTGGCATTCCGTGCAAAGCCTCTCCCCATGAACGTCTACGACGATGTCGAGAATGCTGCGCGGGACCAGATCGGCAAGATCTTGACGCGTGACTGGTTCTCGCAGTGCTTCGACTACCTCAAGCAGGAGCCTCGAGATTCCTCGACTGACAGGTTTCGCATGAGCAACGTCTATCTGCTGATGCATGTGTTTGACCTCATGCATTACGGGAAGACCGTAGTTACTCTCGAGGACATCAAGGAGCTGACCAAGGAGGTGTATGGTGATGGTAACGACAAGCACCAACACCGAGCGACCTCGGAGATCTTGGGGGCATTGCTCGGGGGTTCGAGCGATGATCCTCCGGAGATTCGAAACCGCGTTTGGGAATTTGCTGCTCCTTTCATCCTGAAGGTGTTTGCCGACGACTTGACCCCAGAGAATCTGCAGTACTGGCTGACGTGCCTCCACCTAATCATGGACTCCAAGGATCCTCGACGATCACATGAGATTGTCGATACGCTGCGACAATTCCGCCTCGACATGACATCCAACGCCGCGTTCAAGGAGTCTTCCAAGGTGCAACTGCTGGAATTCGTCATTGCGGACGGTGGCTGGCACTTCAGACAGGATCAGCCGATCCTGGATGATTTCTTGGCACACATCGACCATCCCTACAAGGCAGTGCGCGAGGCAATCGGTCGAGTGATTTCCGTCATTTACAAGACTCGCTACCATGAATCCTTTGAGAACGTCGGCAAGCTCCTCGAGCAGAACAAGGCAGCTTCGTCGATTGGCATCCGCCCGTATCAGCCCACCGAAGAGTTCTCCGCCACCATCAAGGATGTCTTTGAGCGTCTCGAGAAATGGCGTCACGAGCGTACCCCCGGCCAGCAGACTCCTTGCTCGTACACGTCTGGGTCCAAGACGGTGCTCATGTGGCTGGACTGCACCCTCTCGTCGCACGAATGCACCGAGCTGGTACCCTTCTTCTCTACGTATTTCATGGAGGAGCTCTTGCACATGATGGACGTCAAGGAGGATCCCGAGCTTATGAGGCTGGCATATCACGTATATCGTCACCTGCCCAACATCCCTTTCCGGGACGACGAGGATGCGCAGTTCATCAATGCGCTCATCAAGATTGGCAAGACTGCCGTCAGCTGGCACCAGAGACTACGGGCTCTGGTGAACATGCAGGTCATCTACTTCAGACGCATCTTCTTGACGCGGGCTCCAGAGCGAAAGCTGCTGTTCGAGAGTGTGTCCGACATGCTCGGCGACCCGCAACTCGAGGTGCGCTCGTGTGCCTCGACGACGCTTGCAGGCATGATTCGCTGTTCGCCTCGTCGTATCCGAGAGCCCATGATCACACACCTCAAGACTCGGTTCGAGGGCGAGCTTCGACGCAACCCGATGCCCAAGCGAGGACGTCAAGTACCCGGGACGGAGACGCCCGTCGACGTACACAAGCAAATCACGAGACGCCACGCCGCTGTTCTGGGCTTGGGCGCCCTGATCGAGGCATTCCCTTACGCGACACCGCCTCCGGAGTGGATGCCCGAGGTGCTTGCAACGCTGGCTCGAAGGGCTGCAGGCGATCCCGGTGTGGTCGGCAAGGCAACAAAGGCCATCTTGAGTGAATTCAAGAAGACCAGACAAGATAGCTGGACGGTGGATCAGAAGGTACGCTCCCCTCGTCGTCATTGAAAGACGGAGTGGCTGTGTTGTAGGACTTTGCTAACGTGGAGTAGTATTTCACCGCTGAACAGTTGGAGGACCTCGAGGGCGTCTTGTGGAAGAGCTACTTCGCTTAATGGAGCAAGGCTATTTCGAGATCAACCTTGGTGTACCGGAGGAGCATGACGGAGCGACATGGCAGGAATGGGGTCATGCGAATGCCCGTCGAGGCGGGGACCATGGTGTGGATGGCAGAGGATGGAGGGAATGGGCTTGCTGAAGAGGAGGTGAGCCACGGCAAGGCCCACTGGGGAAAATGGCGGTTGCACCGCCTCTGTACGTTTATATAGGGGTGGTTTTCAGGGATACCTCGAGGGCATGGCAAACGGTGATAGACTTTGTATACCAGGTAGCAGGGGCTGCGAGACAGGAATATCATGGACTATGGGGCTTGCACACGATGGCACAGGCACGTTGAGATGAGTGTGATGAGGATGTAAGGTTGTGTGTGGCGTAGAGTCCTCGATGCAGCATCCAGGCCGCTTACACGGAACGAGACTAGAGGAATACGAGGTGAGACGGTCAGAGTAAGATGATGGACGGATTTTACCAATGACAATGACTTGGCATTCTGACACGGACAGGAGGGCATGTATGGGGTAGGGCTGGTCCAGGCGTGACGGGGCTTGAGGCTATGCCAGGCTATCGAGAATGATCCGGAGAGGCAGCTCAGGACGTGGTGAAGGATGAAAGGAGAGAAAGTATCAAATGAGAGTAGCATTAGCAAGGTTCGCGGACACAACTCGGCAAGTTCCGGTGTCAAGCTAAGAGAATTGTAAGAAGGGGTGAGGCGTATGGGGGGAGCAGATTTCAATAGCTTGGGGAGGGTGTGGAGTGTTTCGAGGATCAATCTGCCTTGGTTAGGTGTTTAGGAACCAGGTTGACGGGAGAGTGGATGAATGAAGGGATGAATTTGGGAGGTGTAGAGGAGCTCGGAGATTGCCACAGAAGGAACCAAGGGGAGGGGAGTGGGTGGGTGGCCAGGAGAGGGATGTATAGATGGCGGAGTTTTGGTATTGGCATGGTGAAGCTATTCGCAGGCCGAATCGAGTCATGGAGATGTAATAGTGGTCTCTTGGTCTGGGAACGATAGGCAGGCAGGCACTACCTACCTAATAAGGCCTCCTTCCAAGTGTGGAAGTGGCGGTCTAAGCAGGCCAATGGGAGCATGGCGAAGTCGAAAGGGAACGTTTGTTTCGTGCACCCCGGTTTCTACACTTTGGAGGTTACGAGATGGAGACTTGGTGTATCGAAGCGATTAGCCTTGCGAGATGCCCCGGTGGAGAAGGAGGGAGCTAGATTTGGGAACGTGGCGTCAGAAGACCGGAGAGAAAAGAAAAGGTGGGGACTGAGGGGGAGATGGATCGATCCCTGGATTATTCTGCGAGAGTCCGTGAGCGGGAAAGAGGGACTGGACACCACCTTTCACAAGCTGCTGCCTCGTGACGGGAGGCGATTGTAATTGCTTGCAGCTGAGGTGCATTCGTCCAGTAGCCCGTGAACGGCAACAATCTTGGTTCTTGTCATTCACTGTCAGTGTCCATCTTGTGCCTGCATTTGGATGTCTCACTGATCTCAGCGGCAATCATTTGTTGCTTTTTAGCGCCGACCCCCAACACACAGCGTTTAACAGTCTCGTCATCTTTCCCTCTCACTCGGATCTTTTGGCTCTTTTGGCTCCGTCGACTCACTTCCACTTCACACTTCACAACACTTCCCTCCCCATCAGCCTCGCTCAATAGCCAAGCCTCATTTCTCCCGACCATTTCGGCGACTCTTTCAACTAAAAGTATCCAGCTATTATCGCCTTTTTTCTTCGTCTTTGTACAGGTACCCTTGCCTTTTGGTTGGTCCGGTTTTTTTTTTTTT
>JAMQMW010000904.1:11207-22559 GCA_024115155.1 Thelonectria blattea
CCTCATTTTCAGGCTGTCCCGAGAAAGAAAGATAAACCATTCTCAATCTGCCTTTGTGGCCCTGACCCGCCTGTGCCTGCTCCTGCTCTCTCTCGACATTCATAAATGGGAGGTCTCTGCTCCAGATCGGATCCAGACGCTACAGTCTCGGACAGTAAAGAATCATCCATCATTCACCGTCATCATCATCATCGCCCTCAACCTGACCATCATTCTCACCCCGCCAACAACAACAACAACAAGATGAAGAAGGTGCTCAGTCCCCGCGAGCAGCTCCGTCTCGCCGCGAGAGGCGCCGCTCAGAGGCTCGTCGACGCCAACGATGCGAATCTCGAGGCTCTGGATCCCGCCGGCCGGCTCGCCTGGGGAGAAGGGCTCAATCCCGACGCCGGCTTCACGTCGGAAGCCGACTACTTTGCCGTGCGCCAGCGCGCCCAGGAGCGGCAGAGGGCGAGGGGCTTCGACTACGCTTGCTACTCGCGTCGGTCCGTCCTGGAGGAAAAGGCCGAGGCTATCCTGCTGTCCCTCAGGGCCCGGGACAAGGCTGACGTCTACGATGCCGCGCCGCCCCGGATCGGATTCGGCGGACAGAAGCATCCCCGCTTCGCCGGCGATCACTTCTTGTCCAACGAGCAGCTGATTCGCAAGACGGCCCTGTTCAACGTCGCTCGTCACTTGCCCAAGGGCGCACACCTGCACATCCACTTCAACGCCTGTTTGGCGCCGCACGTGCTGCTGAACATTGCCAAGGGCATGGATCGCATGTTCATCACCAGCGATTTGCCTCTCGTCGAGGACGATAGCCATGTGAATTACAACCGCTGCGAGATCCAGTTCTCGCTCATGAGCCCAGAAAAGGAGTCTCCGGGCGACTTGTTCTCCGCTGCTTACCAGCCGAGGCAGACGATGCGCTTCGCCGACTTTCTCAACAAGTTTTCCGCCTGTTATCCCCACTTGTCTGCGGATGAGTGGTTGTTGAATAAGTTGGTGTTTGACGAGGAAGAAGCACACAATTACCTACAAACAGCCTCAGGGTGAGTCCATACTCGTTAACTGACGCCGCTTTCGGCTAACACAGCAATGCAGCGCTTGGGAAAAGTTCAACGGCAGAACCAGGATGATGAAGGGTCTCTTCAACTACGAAACCGCTTACAGAAAGTACACGCGTCTATGTCTCGAGGACTTTGTGCGCGACAACATCTTATACGCCGAGATCCGGCCAAACTTTATGATGAGCAACCAGCTCTACCGCGACGACGGCACGGGGCCCATTGACAACTGGGGCATCATGGAGATTATCATTGCCGAGGTGAAAGCCTTCATGGCCGACATGGCCCGCGAGAATAAGCCCTTTGGCGGGCTCAAGGTCATTTACTGCACGCCCAGGTCGTTCAAGCCCGAGAATGTCAAGGTGGCCCTCGACGAGTGCATCGAGTTCAAGAGGAAGTGGCCGCAGTGGATTGCAGGTCAGTTGTTGGGTCTATTCTTGCCCTATTTGTGATACTAACCGGTTGGTCAGGCTTTGACCTCGTTGGGGAGGAGTCCAAGGGACGCCCGCTCAAGGACTTTGTGCCGCTGTTCCTCGAGTTTCAGCAAGAGTGCAGGAGGCAGAATCTCGATATTCCCTTCCTCTTTCACTGCGGCGAGACGTTGGATATCGGCACCGACACGGACGGCAACTTGTGGGATGCGCTGTTGCTCAACTCGAAGCGAATCGGCCACGGCTTTGCGCTGCCCAACAACCCTGACATCATGGAAGGCATGAAGAGGAATAACGTCTGCGTCGAGCTATGCCCTATCTCGAACGAGATTCTCGGGCTTACGCCCCGCGTCGGCGGGCACGCCATGTATCAGCTGTTGGCCAACAACGTGCACTGCACAGTGAGTTCTGACAATGGAACTCTCTTCAAGTAAGTCCTCGGAGATATATGCAAGGGCCAATCCGTTCTAACCAATCATCAGGTCATCTCTCTCTCACGACTTTTACCAAGCCATCGTCGGCAGCAATAAAATGGGCATCTACGGCTTGAAGCAGCTCTGCATGTGGAGCTTGGAGCACGCCTGCCTCAACGACCAGGAGTACGCAACAACACTCGCCCAGTGGGAAGCCCAGTGGGACACGTTTCTTGGGTGGCTCGTAGCCGAGTACGGCGAGAGTGAGCTTGAAGCAAAGATGTGAGGTGGTGCAACGACTACGACGAGACGGCGATGTGCAGGGGCGTTTCCCTTCTTTGTGCATACTTTGTTTCCTTTTTCTTGTTTCTTCTTTTGGGTTCATTTGGCTGCAATAGACGCCGCTGGGCGTTTGGCGTTTCATCTTCCGCAAAGGCGGAACCCGTCAGTACTGACGAGAGCTTCTCAGAGAAGAGGGGGCCATGATGGGATACCAGTTAAGCCGTTCGCGCGGCTATCAACTCAGCGTCAGCACAAGAGAACATGGGAAAGCATCGAAAGTGTTGGGCAATGGTTTTGGTTCTCTTCTTTTTATGACTTTGGACGACGATTGCCATACGAGAGCGTGGATGGTAAGATGCGGACATGGATTTCGTTTCTTGGTTTCTATTCACGGCCTTTCTTCTAGGTTTATACCTTGACGCCTTGCCTCCATGAGGCTCATGATAGATCTTGTTCAAGATTTTACGGATTTCATAGCAATATATGCGATGTGCTCTACTCCTTTTAGGGGATTGGTTTCATGTGCCTGGCATGTTCTATCAACGGGAGCTGTCATCCCGATCAGCCACGCAACTCCCTAGGGTAAGCTCTCCCGCACTCTCCACCAAACAAGCTACTTGCTAACGAATAGAAGCAGACTTGAAAGACATTTCATTTCAATGACAGATAACCAACTTGAACTTCAAGTTGCCACCGACTCGCGTATCGCGTCGATTTCAAGACGGTCTCACTTCAAGGCAGAATCGTCGGCTCACAATTGCGTATCCCCTCCTGCTCTGAAGCTGAGCGCTGCTCACTCTTTGTTGGTTGACGTTCAAAATGGGGCTGTGCTGCAAAGAGCGGAACCCTCCCGTCCCGAGTGGACCTGGACCTTCCTAACCTTGAAATTCTAACCAAAGCACGGGGCTATGAGATTGGAAGGCGCGACGGGAGCTTGTTTTCCCCAGCGGGTTGCGGTCCTTCGGGCGGACCATCCCTTCGCACCTGCCCGTCATTCGTACCCCGTTCCTGCCTCTCGCCTCCGTCGCGAAACCTCACCTCGAAAAACGGCCCCCAAAAGAAATTTCATTCTTTCCTTGCATCAAAGCCACGTCTTTTTCCACGCCACTCTGTCCTGTTTGTTTTGCTTTGAGCGCGTCTTTTCCCGCAATTGATTGGATCCCTCGTCGTCGTGGCTTTGCTCCATTTTGCTGCATCTTCTTTTGGTTGCCTCGTTTTGCCTCCTGAGCCCTCCTCTCTCCTCCCGTCTGCCTCTTTTGCTGCGACCCGCTTCAAAAACAGGCTGTGTAAGCGCCCAGAAGCCGAGACAGAGAGAGCCACAGCTTGGATGAGGACGCTGGGCTGATTTATCTCCTGCTCGTCGCTCCTCTTTACTTTCTTTCGTTCTTCACGCCATATTATTTTTTGCAAGAATCCCATTTTCGCCATCGAACCCAGACGAACTACCGCTCTCCTCGCGACTCCATCACCAGCCCAGCCCGTGAGCATGTCCGGCACCAATCCCGGCGATGCCAACTGGAAATGGTTCCCCGACGTCAAGCAGAACTGGTCCCTGGACGTGGTCACGCTGCTCGCCGTCATTGGCGAGTCGTCCATGGCTGAGCACTCGCAGGCCATCACGGCCTCGCTCCTCTGCCTCCTCCCGCGCCTGATCCCCGCTCCCCAGGCCCTCCTGAAGCCCTCCCGCCCGAGTCGCATGCCCGAGACGGTGGCCAAGATGACGGGCGTGTACAGCGGCATCATGCTCGACTCGGTCGGCTTCTTTGCTACGATTATCACCCCTCTCGACGACTTGAAGCCCTACAGCTTCCAGGTCCTCAAGATCGAACACACGGACCGCCGCCAATTCGGCGACGTCGATGTCTCTCCCACGCCTCAGTCGTATCGCAGCGGCCTCTGGAGTCGCTCCGTCTCGTGGGCCCTGAGAAGCAGGACGAATTCGTCAGAGGCCTCGACCAAGGGTGTTCCTCGCGCGCCCCCCGCCGACGAAGAGTCGGCCATTTCTCTCGAGCCGGTTCGCTCTTCGACGCTGCGCGATAACGAGGATACCAACCAGTTCAAGCCCGGCGGGTTGAAGCGCCGCCCCACAGCCAAGCAGAAGATGCAAGACATGCTCGCGACGTCGACCCTCGCCAACACGTCAGAGCCTCCTGCTGTCCCCGCGACGCTCTTCTCGCCGCTTCACATCCTGTCCGTATTTTCCTGCCTCCTCAGCTGCGCTCTCATTGCTTGTGCCGTGGTTTGGCAGGACGGATCCGCAATCATTGCTGTTACGCTCATCTCTCTGGCGTCGAGCGTTGTGGGCTATGCCTCGTCGTGGCACCCGCTGTTGATGGTACGCAAGCACACGAACGAGGTTCCCAAGGGCGATGTCATGATTCGCACGCGAGAGGGCGCCTTCATCCTCATTCAGTGCACCGAAGAGGTCGCACGCGAACTGTACTCAGGAACCGAGGAGTGCAAGTACAAGGTCGGCGGCCGCACCTACCGTGCCCTCATGGCCATTGGCACCATCCTCCTGATGTTGAGCGTTGTGCTTTTCGGAAACTGCACGTGGAACTCCCAAATCTTCATTGGTGGTTCGTACATTGTCCTCAACGGCCTGTACTGGGGCCTGGGCATGCTTCCCCGATCGTACTTTTGGGATCTCTCACGTTACAAATGGAAGGTTGTGACAAAGAAAGATGCCGAGGGGGCTTCCGAGGTGACGGACGAGCACGACCAGCGAGAAGGCTACCCCAGTTTCACGCGCACTCTCTGGTTCGCCATTCGGGAGACCAAGCGCACGGGTTGGGTCGGCCGCAGCGGCGCGGCCCCCGGGACCGAAGAGTGGAAGCAGTGGCTCAAGGAAGCCGAGGAGAACGCCAAGGCGGGCAATCGAAACTGGCCTTCGGTCGCGCGCAAGGACGACATCATGAAGGGCATGGTACGCCAGGGCGAGCTCGACAGCGCCGCCCAGCATGCTCCCGCCGTCGAGGTACAGGGCGCGGCCAACTCGAGCCCCAACTGGAACAAGGACGCCTCGTTTTAGAGAGTGCGAGAGTACTTGGGATTGGGATGGGGCTGGATGGGTTCGGGAAATAGGTCGTTTGTTTTGCTCATACAAGGAAGGAAGGATTTCTTACGTGTTCACACAAAAAAGGGCAATGCCAGGGGCATTTTTGGTCAGGGTGATGAGCGTCAATAGCGGCATTGGCAGGCGTTTTGGATTATTTCTACGGGATGAACGCAAGGTGGTCATCTCCATCACATTTCACCTACATCACATTTCAGCCAAAGGATTTATGTAGACTTGAAGATAGACACTTCTATAATGAAACTTCTTAACATTGATCAAACAAGGCAAAAAAACGACCATGGTATGCCGACGTGATCCTCCTATACTTTTGGGCGCGTAAACTGATTCGACTTGTTTCCCAACGCCTGGCTGTCTATACTGACAATTCCTTTCCTTTCCTTCCTGCCTTTCCTACACATCCTGTGTAAGCTCTAGTCTTGTCTCCTTTTCTGGTATCCAGGTTGTTAAACCCCACTAGCAGCCATCTTTGCTTCTGTTTCGCCTCGAAAGCAGCCCAGTTCGAGGAGCCTCTTCAAAGGAAACCCTCACTGGGAATCTCTCCTGATGATGGACCTACTCCGAAAAGCCGAACCACTCATCCTCCCAGGCAATCGCGTCCAAACCCATCTGGCTCTCGCGGTCTGGTCTCTCCACATCGGGAATGTCACCCTCGGACGCCTAGTCATCAAAGTAGACGCTCTTCTTCTCGTAAATATCAATATTCCCGCCGCGGAACCCGCCTCGCTTCTTCTTGTTCTTCTCCTTGGTGAAGCCCTTCCCCTTGGTGACGATGAGGTCCTCGTGCGCGCGCTGCGAGTACGACATGGGGACGTACTGGTTCGAGGCGAAGCGCGGGTCGACCTTGATGTCGCGCGGGATGCGCGAGAAGGCCTCGTTTTGCGCGCGGCGGCCGTTCTTGGTCGGGGCCGGGTCGGGAGGGAGGGGGGGGTTGGTGGTGGGGTTTAGGGAGGGGGAGACGGACTTGTCGAGGGTGGCGGAGGAGTCGGAGTCGTTGGCGGCGGGGTTGGTTTTGGGGGGCTTGGGGGAGGTGGCGGGGGAGGATGATGATGAGGATGAGTCGGAGGAGGATGAAGAGTCGTCTGACTCGGGGAGGGGAACCTTGGAGGCCTTTTCGGCGGTGGCTTCGTCGTCAGAGTCCGAGTCGGAACTGGAGGACGAGTCGGAGGAGTCTTCCTCTTCGGAGCTGCTGGATTCGCTGCTGCTGGATTCGCTCTCGGAGGAGGAGCTGGAGGAGGAGGAGCTGGGGGCGCGCTTCTGCTTCTTGGCCTTGGGTTCGTCGTCGGAAGAGGACGAGTCGGAGTCGCTGCTGGAGTCCGAGTCCGAGTCCGATTTGGAAGAGGAAGATGAGGAGGAGCTGCTGCTGCTGCTGCTGCTGTCGTCGACGGGGGCCTTGCGCTTCAGGGACTTCGCGGGAGCGGGCGCGGGCTTCGTCTTCGTCTTCTTGGCCTTTTGCTTCTTCTTCTTGTCATCCTCGCTATCGCTGTCGCTGCTGGACGAACTCTCCGAAGAAGAAGACGACTCGGCGTCCACGTCCTTCATATCGGCGTCCTCCATGTGCACGTCCTCTTCCTCGCTATCCGAGTCGCTTGATTCGGAGCTCGCGTCGCTACCGCTATCTTCATCGTCGTCGCTCGAGTCCTCGTTCTTGGACGTGGCCTTGCTGGTCCTGTTGCTCGCCTCCCAGCTGCGGAATACACCAACAAGCGTGGCATCCGCACCGGGGCCGGCCGCGTCCGACGTCTCCCAGCCCTTCTTGGCGCGCTGCTTCTTGAAGGCGTCGTGCGCGTTCGTGAAGGAGTGGTCCGAGAGGAACGTCTCGACCAGGTCCATGAGTTCGCCTGGGGGAGCCGGACTGGTGGCCTTGGGGGTGGCGTCCTTCTTGGACGAGGGCTTGGCCGTCTTGGATTTGGCCTTGTCGGCCTTTTTGCTGTTGCCCATTGTTGCGGTCGAGGAAACGGGCGCGTTGGAGGGCGGCGGTGCTGATGGTGATGGAACGGTAGGGTTCAAGAGGTTGTTTGCGAAAAGCCACGAGGGGGGAGTTTGTTTTGCGCCGGACATGTGCTCTCGGGGGAAGGGGATTCCAAAACTGCGCGCAATTGGAAAGTACAATTCAGCCAAGCGAGGGCAGCAACAATGATGAAGGAAAAAAAAAAAGAAAAAAGAGAAAAAAAGGTCGAAAAAAAAATAGGCGGCTCGCGATAACACTCAACAAAGGCTGGGCGTCACAAAAAATTTCTAGTTTGGCGGAGAGAGTGGGGCGGGATATGGCTTATCGGAGCACGCTAATTTTCTTATCGCTCGGGGTTGCGCCGCTCAGACCAGTTCGTTCAGGAACAAGGCACAGAGGAAGTAGCTGGAGGTACCGTCATGACATGGGGAAGTCCCCTCAGCGGAAAATCTAGTGTAAAGCACCCGTTGCCCCGTCGTTTTGCGGCCACAGCTACAACAAAGGTACGTACGCCTTTTTCTGCTTCCCAAAGAGGAGTTTCCCAAACAACCTTCATCCGCCGTCATGTTCAGAGTTCGAACCGTCAAAAGCCTTGAATATTCGCTTTGTCAACGTCGTCGGTTCTTTTCGAGCGCGTTCGCAATCGATTGCATCCCACCTACCAACTTCCCTGCGAACGCCTAAACTGACCCGCGGCTCTTCGACTCTCATTTGCGAAAGGCCTTGTTTCAGCTTTGCGTGCAGCTGCGCCTCTGCGTTCGAACCCAGCAATCCCCATTCGTCCAATCCTCCCCCCAAAAACCCAACACGACCGTCGGACCATCATGAACGCGACCAAGCGCAAGTTCAACACTTTGCTTCAAGGTCTGGGCAGCTCGCGCCCTCGCAACGACGACGACGCCTCTTTGTCTAGCACCGCAGGCATGTCTTCGACTGCGACGACGCCCTCCCGAGCATCCCGCCTCGATCCCGAGCTCCTCCAGAAGCGCCGGCGCTTGGGGCTGCCCGACTCGACGGCCCCGATCTTGGATACTTCGACAAAGGGCCTTTCTGCCACGGTTTCGTCGGTGATTAGGGGCTCGCAGCCTGCGAAGGCGAGTCGGAGCGATGGGCCGGCCAAGTATTCCCCTACCGATCGGGGGGACCTCGTGAAGAGGCTGGCCACGTTTCAGGAGATTACGGACTGGACGCCCAAGCCGGAGCGGGTGAGCGAGATTGAGTGGGCGAAGAGGGGGTGGGTGTGTCATGGGAAAGAGACGGTGCGGTGTCTGCTGTGCCATCGGGAGCTGGTTGTCAAGCTTAACCGCAAGGTGGTTGATGGGAAGGAGATTCCCGTGCTGGTGCCGTCTGAGATTGGTGGGTTTGTCTACGAGGTGTTGATGGTGTTTGCTAACACGATGCAGAGGAGGCGCTGGTGGACAAGTATGCGGAGTTGATTGCCACGTCTCACAAGGACGAATGCCTCTGGCGGAAACGAGGGTGTGATGGTAAGTTTCTAACCTTTCCTCAGTTCTGAATAGATACTGACGGTTGTATAGATAATCTGATACGCCTATCCCTGGCCAACTCGGCCTCCGCTCTTGAAGTGCTACGCCACCGATACGATGAACTATGCTCAAGAAAGTCTTTTCTCCCATATCCATTCAACCTCCGTCTGCCAGACGAGCTACACCTGGATGAGATCATTTCTCAGCTTCCTTCGACCTTTTTTGCAAGCCCAGCCCCCACCGCTGGACAACACCCCAATCGAGTTGCGCTGGCACTTGCGGTTCTCGGATGGCAAGGCCTCTCCAATCCACGCATCGGCGCCGTTCCCAATTCAGCGTCATGTCATACTTGTCTAAGGCGGTTAGGACTGTGGATGTTCAAGAGCAAGGAGGTGTCAGACGATGGTCAAGTTGTTGTTCCTGCGCCCATGGATTTCTTGGATCCTCTCAAGGAGCATCGCTTCTTCTGTCCCTGGGGCAACCCCGAGACGCAAAGACAAGGACGACAACAGTCTCATTCTGGGTCGACAGAGGTTTTGCCCGGGTGGAAGGTTTTGGTGCAAACGATCGCCAACGATGCCCATCTACGGAGCGTCTACGAGGGCCGGCCGAGGACGAAGTCGCAAGCGCGAGGCACGCCGGTGGCCCCGTCGACGCCTCGAAGACCGGGCACCGGCGCATCTGCCGTCACGCCCACGCCGTATGCGCCCGGGAACGAGTCGGTGGCTGGCACATCCCTGGCTGGTTCGCCGAGCGTGGAAGAGGACGACAAGGAAAGAGACGCCAAGGACAAGGAGCGGTGGGCTAGGTTGAGGAGGGTCAAGAGTCTGTTTGACTCCAAGGGCGCTCGGAAGCTGAGACATTCCATCAGTCGTCCCAAGAGTCGACCGGGGACGGCGCAGTCGGGCAAGTCGACTGTCAGCCAGAAGGAGGGACAGAAGGAATGAGTTGGGAGGGTGTACGTTTAGTGGTTAAGGATGGGACGATATTACTTGAAGCATGTACAGTTTGATTAGCGGGCTCTTGCTTGGCGTTGATAAGAACTCATTGATTGGAGAAGCATATGAAGTGATTTAATGGAAGTTATACGGATACTTCGTGTGCTTCTTGGCGTCCTTGAGGTCTCAGGGAGCTCAGCCAACAGACAGGACTGCTCCCTAGTCTAGTGGAAATCGGAAGGTGTTCGTCCCGAGCCGAGATGGATCAACATCAGGACTGCCCAGCTTCCCCGCGAGTTCTGCTCCACCTTTGGCTTCATTCTTGATTCTGCCCTCGTGTGATCTGATCTTGTTTAGTCGCGAACCGCTTCACTTTGTGCCTAGTTGCCTCTATCTTTCATTCCATCATGCCATCCTCACCACCCAAGACACCATCTCCGTCGGCCGGGAGTCCCCAGCCAACTGAGACAGGCCCAATCGAGGCAGTAAGTAACAAATCACGCGACAGAGTTATGCGCCACTTTGCTGACCTCGGGTTTCACACGCACAGGACCCTGCATTGGTTGCACAACTTCCCCAAGAAGACGACGACAGCGTCTTCGATGACAGGTTCCGTTTCCCGCGCCTCGACCCCGACACCACGTCACCGCGGGACGATCTCGCTGACGGCTTTCTAGCGGGAGCTCCTCCACTGCTTCCATCGGATCCACTATTCTTCGATATCGCAAGCTCCACGGACGAACATATCACAACTTTCCCGATGCCGAATACTGGTATGGACGACGTGTGCTATTATTCCTACTTTGGGGCTGTTGCAGCGGCTGATGTGGAAAAGGGGACCCAACGATGAGACTCAGAATGAGGGCTTGGATATTGCGTATGTTGCTCGACTTGTGTTAGACGGGGGGGGTGCTGGATCGTTCTGACGGTTACTAGACACCACATGATGTGCCTGGCCTTTGACAACAAGCTGTTCCTCGCCCCTCTGGAAAACCCCCAGACGGCGCTGGACGTGGGCACCGGGACCGGAATCTGGGCCATGTGAGAAGAACTATTCTCAGCCTGCGTCACCCTCTGTTCTCTAACAAGTGTCCCACAGCGACTTCGCAGACAAATTCCCCTCGGCCACCGTCACCGGCACCGACCTCTCCCCCATCCAACCCCCCTGGGTGCCCCCCAACTGCAAGTTCGAGCTGGACAACTGCGAGCTCGCCTGGACCTTCCCCTCGGACCACTTCGACTACGTGCACATCCGCGGCCTGGTCGGCTGCGTCCAGGACTGGCCCAAGCTGTACGCCGAGTGCCTCCGGTGCCTCAAGCCGGGCGGCTGGCTGGAGCAGCAGGAGTACGCCCTGCCCATCGCCTCCAACAAGGGCGACGAGGGGCTCCCCCCGGATTGCGTGTGGCACGACTGGGGCGCCATTTTCCGCGAGGCGGGGAGGAAGACGGGGAGGTCGTTTGAGGTTACGGATAGTTGGGAGGAGTGGATGCGCGAGGCTGGGTTCGGAGGGGCGATTCATAGGAACGAGGTTAGGTTGCCTATTGGTGGGTGGGCAAAGGATAGGAAGTGGAAGGAGATTGGGCTGTTTAACAGCGCGAGTCTGGAGCAGGGGCTCGAGGGGTTCGCGTCGTACTTGTGCTCTCAGATTCTCGGGTGGAAGAGCGACGAGATTACCGTCATGCTAGCAAAGGTGCGACGGGCCATCAAGGATCCTTCGTACCAGG
>JAMQMW010000905.1:0-14843 GCA_024115155.1 Thelonectria blattea
TATTCTTAGACCAGGGGGGCTGAGGTTGTCGGGGCCATGGTCAAGACACTGCAATTTTAGCACAGAACAGGGACATGCGGATACTCCATACCTGAAAGCAACTGAGGGCCACAACATCAAGGACTCATGCATATGCAGGTATTAACGCTTGTCCGCCTTACTTTCAGCTTAGGTAATAATTAACGGAAGTGCCAATTTCGCCGCGATGTTGTTTACTTTAGACCTTCGTGTGGCACACGTGCGTTTTACGGTCCCTTCTATTCGTAGAGCATTTGCTGAGTTGAAAACGAGGCGGGGGTTAGTACTTCGGGGGCCTCAAAGTAACTTTGCAACATTGGTAGGTAGGTAAGCAGAAAAAATTTTCACTGCAATTTTAGCACAGAAAAGGAACATGGTCCCGTCTACGTACGGATACACTAAAGAGCAACTGAGAGCTGTCGTATTGATGATGGAGTTTAAACCCAGAGGCTATCCGTACAACTTCACACTATATCTGCCCATTATTCACCTGCTTAAATCACCAACGATGGAACAGTCCATGTCCAATGTTCTGTGCCCCAATAAATGCTTGATGATGAGTTGCAAAAGCCATCTGACAACCATGTGTCACCATTAGCACGAACCGATCTTGACGAAAGAAACAACTAGCAATACCCATCTATATACCAAAGTGAACATAGGCAACCCACTTCAGAGCTTCATCTTCATCCTCATCGTCATCATCATCAAATACCACCGCTTTCCTCGCTGACCTCTCGCCATTTCCGTCCCTCCCACCTACCGATCGAGTGTCCTGGTTCCCCCCGACCGACAAACCACCTACCCCCCTTGCCAATTCATCTCCCAGCACATCACTCCCCGAATCACCCAGCCACTCATCTCGAAGCGTCCGCAAAGCACGGTGAAGCCCTCGACACACCGACTCGTCCGTCATGCCCCCGTCCCTCAACCCTTCGTACAGCATTCTCGCCACGTCGATGCAGACCTCGTCGTACACCTCCCACAGGGTGCCAATCACATGACGGAATCCCGCCAGCTGGCACACGCTAATCAGGTGCATGTTCTCGTCTATAAACTCCTGCTGCTTGATATTGCCTGTCCCGCAAGCAGAAAGATAGGCGAGGAAAGGATTGGCAATGTCCATTTCCAATAGGTTGGCTACCGTCAGCCGGTCGTGCTGCCAGTCCTCCAACAGCAAAGCGCTCTGCAACGGGTCGTCGTTTGCCATGGCGTGGCCGGCGAAGTGGAAGATGTCGCAGCTGGATAGGGTGTCCATGATGGGTCGCTTTTGCCTCGGTGGCTCGATGGCTTCGACTCGCATCGATGCCATTAACTGGTGCAGCATCCCTATTTCCCGTCTTGCAAAAGGAAGCCTCTGCTCGCAGGGTGTAGATTCCATAGCGACAAGAAGTGCGCGAGAGCGGACCGAAGTTTGTGATGGTAAAACTGCACTTCCACCTCGGCGGCCGTGAATGAGGGCCGTGATGGACGAGGTGTAAGACGACATGACTCTATCCAAAACCGCATCTCCAGAGCGTCTGTAATGATATCCAGCTGCGTGAATGGGAAATCGGCCCAAGGGCCCCGTGGGAATCCACCAGACATGCGGCCAATTGTCGTCACTGGGGGTTGAGGAAAACCCTAGAGCCGTCAGAATCGGATCCGCAACCGCATCCCAAAGCCACTCTAGGCATTCATTACTGCCAGGACGAAACATTCGTGTCGTGGCAGCTTCCGCGGTGAGTTCAGGCAAGGGTATGTCCCTGATTCCATGTTTCTCGATGAGGATGGCACACCCCTGAGCGCCAGGTTTGTCGTCGAGGTAAATCACCACAATGGGCCCGGACTTAGCGGCGTCTTGAGTTTCAGTCAAGCTCGGGGGGCTCAGAAATCCTTCGAATCCGGGAAGAGTTCGGATTTCGGCGAGCAAAAGGTCAAGGCTGTCCTCCGTGGAAGTGTTGAGCTGTAGCAGTTGTGCCATGGCAGGTGCTTCCAGCCAACCTTCAGAGCCAAGGTTGACGCTTCTTGGTATGGATAGTTCCTTTCGAAAGTTTTCCAATGCACTTGCGGTTGATGGATAGGTCTCTTGAAGTCGTCGGATATCGGTGCGGAGTTGCAGGGCCGACGTCCAAAGTACGCCTCGGCCTTGCTCAAGAAGAGACGAAGCACTGTAGGGCCCTTTGCCGGCTTTTTGTGCAATTGCTGCCGCACAAATAGCCAGACCACTCATATTCTTGACCATTTCCTGTCTGTCGCCATTGTCGGTTGAGATTGATGATATGAGCGGGACGAGGGAAAGCGCTACACAGGAGACCTCGTAGGCGTCTTCCAAGTCTTCGCAGTTGCGTATGAAGTGGGCGCCGGCCATGATGCGGTAAATGGGGATCGCGGTGGACGTATTGAGAACAAATGCAAAACAAAACAAGGCCGATTTCAAGTCAGCCTCTTGGTTGTGCATCCTGTATCGCAAGGCAAAGGCGGAACCAAGACGGTTGATACACATGGCGAGCAGTTGTTCGTCATCTCTCATTCGATGGATGCCAGACAGCATATCATTGATACCATCATCCAAGGTGGGAATGCCATCCTGCACCTCGGACAGCGAAGTCATGAGACATTCGTCATATCCGATGTGGAAGAGACCACGGGCATAGAGCGAGCGAGCTTGGTAGGTGCGGGATTCTTCTTGCGGCATCTTTGCGAGCGCGTCTTGGATCGTGAGAAACGATTCTATAAGCTCGCCCATGGGCTCAGCCGAGATATTGTGGCCACCCAAGTACGCGCCAGTAAGCACCTGACCAAGTCGGAGCATGGAGGAAAGCTGGCTCAGGCTCCCCTCAGGCATGGTGGCTATTGCTTGTTTACTGAACTGGATTAATGCAATCAGGTTAGCTCTGGTGCTCGTCCTTGTATATCTTTGGTGTAAGCATATTTGAAGCATTTCTTGTCGATGCGGCAGTTCCAAGTCCTGGTCTGGGGTGATGTCGACACATTGCCTCGCTGCGCGAATACTCTCGTCCATCGCTTTGAGGGACTGTGTTGCCGCGCTGTTGATGGAAAGAAGTCGCGCGAGTCTGTCCAAACGGCGAGCTTTGTCGGGATGGTGGTCCGGGGTGGAAGAGAAGAGGAGTTGCGACACTTGGATAGCTTCGAGGAGCTCATCTCGGGAGTTTGAGTTGTAATGAGCCACCTGCAGCCTGGCTGCACGGTGATATAGCTCAGCATCATCTGCGCCCTCTGGCGGGCTTTCTCGTAGCGACTGTTGCAAAGATCGCTTCAAGGACCAGCCTCGTGACCATTCAGTTTCCTCGTAGTCCAAAGGCTTTACGTAAATCTCCTGGCGCAGCAATGTGGTGAGGAATTCGGAGATGGCCGACGTCTCCGTGTCGCCGGAAGCCTGCATGGCTTTTCCCAGGTCGAGATCTGGAGGGTATTCGGCGAGTTGCTCGGCGAGCTTGCACAGTAGCGACAAGCCGAGCTCGTGTCGAGGTTTCTGCGATGGAAGAGATTCCATTTTGTGTGCGGAGAGGAATCAGACGATGCGATGATGCGGTTTAAAACGTGGGATGTACGATGGAGTCGGAGTTTTGTTGGTTGCCTGCTAGAAGAAGGAGCGCACCGTGCGTTGATGGAAGTGTAGAGTTGTTTGCACTGTGCCGTGCCCCAGGACTGCTTCAACGATGCATTCTCACCTCTATTAATAATGTCCAGCCAATTTCGAATAATGTTTGAGCCAACTAGGTATATTACTTTGGCTGTATATCCAAACAATATTTGGCACCTCTGACATTGCCCAGAAGTTAGAACTTGGAGCGCCCCTCCCCTTGCATATAAGTATTATATACAGGCCACAAGGATGATAAATATTAGCTCAAGACTTACTACCCACTATTAGGAAAGGTAAGAGGTAATTAATGCGCTAATTAGATAATTTATTTTAGCTAATTAGAGACAAAAGTGTAAGATTAATAGGGCCAGGTCATAATACTATAGATCCAGGCGAAAAGACCACGCAGCAGAGGTACTCATACCTAAGCTAATATTTATTATCCTTATGACCTATAGCATTGCAGCAGGCTCTAATCTTTATAAGTTATTCACGACCTGCCTTAGACAACCTTAGCACCCAGTAACTATCTAAGTGTGCGTTCTAAAATCTATTTCATCCAAGTTGCTGTCCCATCTCTAATCAAAAACATCCGCAACATAACGCACATTCCTCAACCCCTCAAACCACTTCTGCATGCTTACCAAGTCCACCTCTCTACCCGCCCTCCTCTCCATCTCGGCTTTGGTGCGAATCATAACTTCCTTTGCCGACTCGGCCACGCCTCTCGACCCGCAAACAAACACCGTCGCCCCCTTCTCCCACAGGTCCATGACCTCCTCGTGATCCTCCCACATGCGATCCTGCACGTGTCGACACCTGCCGCCTTCCTCCTCTCCTCCGTCGGATACCCGACTAAACGCCCGACGCACATCAACAGCGCCAAGCCGCTCCCACTCGTCCATTTCGGCGCGGTAGAGGTCATCGGCGGCATTTCGGCAGCCGAAGAAGAGAAGCGCGGGGGGGAGTTTGCGGCCCGCCTCGATGAGTGCGGCGCGTTCTTGCACGAACGCGCGGAAGGGAGCGATCCCGGTTCCTGCGGCGATAAGGATTATGGGCTTCTTCGACGGGTCCGGAGGGAGACTGAAAGCTGCGTGGGAGGGACGGACGGCGACTTGCACTGTGTCGCCTGGGGAGAGGGAGTTGAGGTACGAGGTTGCAACGCCAAGGAAGGTGCCTTGGCCAGAAAGGGAGGGCTGGTTGAGGATGGAAAAGGTGAGCGTGGCGCGGGATGGGTCGATCAAGGGTGATGATGAAATTGAGCTGCTTCTGTTAGAACATGTCATGTCGCAAAGAGTCTGGACTTACTATTGTCGGATGCGCATCGAGGGCATCATGAACAGAAACACACCCAGCGGGACATCAATGGACGGATACCGCTCTAGGATATGAAGCACTGAAACGCGCTTCGCCTTGATCTCTTCCGCATACTCACCATCTGCCAACCCCTCCAAGGCGGCCTTCATCTCATCGTCAGCAGCATAGTCAGCCACAGTCATCAAGTTCCGCTTTGTCGCCGGCTGCGACAACTCAACATACGAGCTCAAGATATCGTAGGCCGGAATCGCAGTGTTTACAGGCAAGGCCAGCGTCCCGCTCGTTTTGATCTCTAGCTGCGCATCCCAGGCGAGCTTAAAGCGGCGCATGGCTCGGTAGACACTCTCTTGAGGGTTGATTGGTAGTACGGCGAGGTAGTCGCCGGCTTGGTACGTCATGTCGGCGGGAAGTTGGATTTCCATGTGTTTCTTGAGAGACCCGCGTTCCTCGTCGCGCGCAAGAGTCGTGTTAGCGAGCACGGTAGCTTCTCTGACATCCTGACGCAGCATCGAGGTGCGTAGACTCGAGACCGTCACTTCGACGCCCCTCGTCCATCCCTCGCTCCCCTCAGCAGCTCCATAACGAGTCGTCATCGCCGGCCACAGTTCGTTATCCTCCCACATCTCAAATTCTGCAAAGACGTCGCTTGTCGAAGCATCTCCGAGTCCCAAGCCAACCAACCGCGTGGCACCCAGCTCCTCGAGCCTGGAGTCGACGAGCTTGGGGATGCGGTGAAACGTCTGCACCCAGTCCCTGTGGCCGCAGCCAAAGACGGCGTAGTGTACGTCTTTGAGGGGTTGGCCTTGTTCATTCGCGTCTTGGATCCATTCGACAAACTGGACTGCGTTGTCGGGAGGTTCGCCTTCGTAGGAGGCGGTGACGATGATGACTGGGTGGTCGGTTGGGAGTTTGCCCTTGGCCTTGTCCATGCAGTCCATGGTCTTTGCTCGGAAGCCGTGTCCGGATGCGTCGGCTGCGATGCGCTGCGCCAGAGACTCACAAGTTCCGCTGTTTGATCCGTATAGGATCGTCAAAGGAACGAGGCTTTCATCTTGAGCAACGCCGTTGCTAGCGACCTTGCCATTCTTCGTCTTAGCAACAGCCATGCTAGCCAAGCGCCGTTCCAACTTCGTCGCCGTCAAACCATCTCTCAAAGTAGCACGCATCTTCATGTCCTTCGGCTTAATAGTAAGCGTCTGGTTATACTCCAGTTTATACCCCGGCTCGAGGGCAAACTCAAAGTTCTGAAGCAGCATCGTCATCGTGAGAAGCGCCTCCTGCCACGCAAAGTCACGCCCAATACACGCGCGCATGCCGTTTCCAAAGGGCTTCCACGAATTAGGAAACTCGCGCTGGATGCGATTGAAGTTGTCGTCAAGCATGCGCTCGGGGATAAACTCTCGTGCGTCGTCGCCAAACACGAGGCGATCCGACATTGACTTGGCGAGCAACGTAACGATAGTTTCACCGGCTTTGACGGGATACTTTCCCGCGAGTAGCGTGTCCTTGAAGGCCTCGATGGTAAATTGAGGGAGCGTTGCGTCGACGCGCAGAACCTCTCGGAGCACGGCGTTGAGGTAGGGGAGTTTGGATAAGTGTTCGACCTGGATAGGACCTCTTCCAACCACACCGTCGACTTCTTGCTTCGCCTTTTGGTAGCACTCTGGGTGCGTGAGGAGCCGGTAAAATGTGAAGGAGAGGAGACCAGAAGTCGTTTCGTGTCCGGCGATGAGCAAGGTGATGAGGTTGTCCATGATGCTATCATCCGTCATCTTCTTCCCCGTCTTGGAGTCGACGCCCTGCAACATGGCATCCAGCAAATCGTTCCTATCGCTCTTCCCCGCCGCCTTTCGCGCATCCAAGACTTCCTTGGCTGTTCTCCTCAACGTGGCAATGTCGTTCCTAAACTTCTCCTCGCGCGCACGATAGACAAACGACGGCAGCGGCGGCCGACGAGGCTTCTCGCCGGCCTCGGTGAGAAAATCGCCCATGGCGGCGATGAAGGGGTGCAGCTCGGGAGAGTAGTAACTGTTGAAGCGGTAGCCCATGGAGCACAGCGCGAGGGTGTCCAGCGTTAGGCGGGTAAAGTCCTCGGACACGGAGATGGGCGAGTCGGGGCCGTATCGAGCCCATTTGAGGGCCAGTTGGGAGGCGATGTCGTGCATTTCGTCGAACATGCTGCGGATGGAGAGGGGACCAAGGGGAGGCATGAGAACGCGGTGGGCGATGCCCCAGTTCTCTTCGCCCATTCTGGCCTACATTGTCGGTGAGCACGCATATGAAAGTACCTAGGGGACGGTGAAGCTGGGGGTGAGCTTACGGTGAATAGGCCATCGTTGACGCCTTCTCGAATTTGCTAGAGTAGCGTCAGAATTCTCATCTCATACATCTCATATATTTCATCAGGGGCAACTCACTGTCAAAGCTGAATTGACCGACTTCTTGAACCTCTTCTCATTGCACACTTCGTTGACCAATGCTTGAGTCGAGACGAAGACGACTGTGCGTCCAGGGAATCTCAGGCGATAGATCTCGCCTTTGGTCCATCATGTCAGTTCAAGTTGTTGTCGCTCATCAGGAGCCCAATTGGTTTTGTAAGATGCTTACCTAGCTCATCGGAAAGAGAAATCATGGATCCCAGAGGAAAGTCGGGATCCAGCGTGCCAACATGGCCGATAAAGGGGAGGCCCCTGGGCTCTGGAATGTCGACGGTTTCAGCCATTGCCGTTCAATTGATGATGAAGTCGTCTTCAATGGAATTGGAGCATTCAAATACACTCCCTCTTCCAAATTTCTCCACGACTTTAATGTCCGTCGGACCTTATGTTTCGAGTCTCGTGGGTCCCTTGAATAAAGGTGAAGCCCACCTCAACCTGTTTGCGTGTCCATCCCCGATGATGCTTTTTCCCTGTCAAACGGCCCGGATTAGTTCCTGGTCATTTCATTCGTTCTCAACTTTATAAAGGCCCGGAATAACCGCCGGAGCAGCCCGCATTATTCGGGCTCAGTACCGCATTGGGCATTGAAGCGGTCGAGCTCCAGCCGAGGCATGCTACCTCGCTGATGCTGGCAGGTTCAAAATTTGAAGGGGTGGCGTCAATAACGCCCCAACAAATATGAGGCTCAAATGTGCCTGGCTGAAAGATAAGCAGGGGGGATTCGGGATATAAAATCTCGCAAGCCAGTGCAACTGCCGTGGTCGCATGTGAAGCCGTCGAAGCGAATGCCGACCGGAGGCGAGAACTGAGCGTCGAAAAGCACCCCCCTGAGCATATCGTAATGCATTATTGAGGTGAAAGCCTGGACGCTCCGCGGGTGATTTGGTGTAACCAATTGAAGTTGAAAAGGGGCCGAGAGTACTTACACCCCGGTTTCGTTTTGGTCTGTACTACAAAGGGGAATGTTTGCGACGCCCATGCAAAATACGTATTACCTTAATCTCGGGTCCAGTTATTGATCCTCTCATCTTCAGGCAAAGCAGGATTCTACTGGAATTTCCCAGCTGTTCAACTGCTGGCCACTCCCGATACATGTAGATGATCGAAGATCGATTTGCTTCCAGATCTTCTCAACAATGCCCCGTAATGAGAATATCTCCTATCCCCCGGGCCTCCCTCATACGATCCAAGGCCCCGAGCATCACAATTAGCTATAAGTATAAGGTGGCATTCAATGTCGCTAGTCGACAAAGCCTGGCGATAGCCATTCCGCGCATTCGCTTGAGAGGCGGCGGGTTTGTCTTCATCCGGGGATTAAGACGCTTGTCTAGATTTCAAACACGAAGTCTTTGTTGTCTTGATCTGAGCTCGACATCGAAACTGTGGCGAAGGTATGCAAGGGGCAGCTACACAATATGCCCTAAGAACACAGCGTGTTAGGGGAATCCCTCACCCTGATCGCTAGGCTCCTCATCGGGCTTTTCTTCAACCTGATTCATAGTCACCCATTGGGCTTCTTCTCGCCATATGCCAAATTCATGGTCTCGGTCGTGTGTATGTGTGTGAGAGAGAGGGAGGTAGTGAGTAAGAGGGCTAGAGGCTCAAGCTTTGCGTAGTAGCACGTGGTGGCAGACCTGAACCACCCTGTCAGTGTACCTATGTATGTTAATAGCCAAGTGGTAACTTAAAGTATATTACTACACGACTCATATCCCGCGTAATAGCTTCGCTGTTTCATCCCACCGGTCCCTCATAAACATGTCTTCAGGTCGACTCTCCCCTGCCTTCATCACAGCATAATCCAACGGTGTCATCCCATGCACATCACAAACCCCTTTGGATAGCCCTCTTTGTTCGCAAAGGAAGTCCAGAACTTCCTTGGTCAGAGTGCCCTCGATGGCAGAATGATGTAGGACAGTTCGACCTTGTTCATCCGCGGCCAATAGATTCACGTCCCAGTGTTCCAGTGCTTGCAGCAGGCTCACGGAAAGTCTCCACGACCCAGCAGCGAGGTGTGCCAAACCCAACCCCTCTGCCGTCTTGAAAGGCGGGCGTGCACCCTCTTCAAATAAGAGAGTCAGGACCTTTGGGTCACTAACACCCCCACAAAAGAACCGTCTTGCCCAGAAAGTTAGCCATCGGCGACATCCCTTCGTTGTCAAGCTCATTGATGTCGAGTGGCCACTTCGAAAGATACTTGACCAGATCGGGGTCAACTCCGAAGGGCGCGCCCAGCAGATGATGCATCACGTTTCTGCCTTGGTTGTCCCTCGATCTTTGGAAGGTTACCAAAGCCGAAGCCGGTATGTGCCTCTTCAGGCTGTCGATGATTGCCGAGTTCCCTTGCTGCGCCGCGTAATGCAAGGAATTGAGTCCGTTGCTGTCACTCTCGGTGGGATCAGCTCCATGACCTAGGAGGGCAGCTACAACACCCGTTGTCTGGTTCTCGCATGCAAAGTGTAATGGGGTCTTCCCATACTTGGTGCGTGCGGAGAGGTCTGGGCCCTTTGCGAGAAGTTGTCGGACGATGGACTCGCTATTGCACCTTTCGCGAGCGGCGATGTGCATAGGAGAAATGCCGTTGATGTCTTGGGCATTGACGTCGATTTGACGACGTTCCAAAAGAAGGGCAACGATGGACGACCGAGTCTCTTCAATCTGCACCCATTTGTCGCCGTATTCCAAATCATCGACGACATCCAGAGCGCCCTCGATTGTGTAGTCTGGATCGTTCCAGAGATCAGGCTGACGCTGCACATCATCCAAACGTCGCCTTAGCGCCAGATGTAGTGGTGTTTCTCCATCCTCTGAGGGAAAGTTTGGGTTGGCTCCGTGATCCAACAAGAACTTGACCATCTGCTCATTACCTGACGACGCGGCCAGGTGTAGAGCAGTCAAGCCCTTGCCAGAGCTTCTGGGTTGTCGCGGTGTGTCTCCCATAGCACAGACAACTCTCCCGTTCCGAAGAGTTGCCATCCATACCTCCCTCCTTACTACCGTGTCAATCGGTTTAACGGCTTGCAAGAAAAGCCGTGCCATCTCCTCGCCACCGTGACTGACCGTGTAGTGGAAAGGAGACATGTTTTCGACGTCTGTCGTCAACTCGGCTCCTCTCTGAAGGAGCAGCCGAACACATTGTTTCCAACCGTTGCGAACAGCATGGTGCAGTGGCGTCATGCGCATTCCGTCCTGCACGTTGATAGGCACGCCTCGCTCAACCAGCCAGGCAACGTCCGCTTCACCCTGGTCACGATCCTGTGCCGCCAGGAGCAGGCAGTTCCTGGGCATTCTCGATGGCGATGACACAAACCGAGCGACCAACTCTGAATCTGGTATAGCGAGGCGGGCATGCCCAACACCATGGATCTTGACGTAATCGAACAGGGCGTCGATCTGCGCTTCCTCACCCTCCCCTGACGGCTGTCGTTGGACTTTCGAGCATACAGCATCCTCAAATTCCATGTCAAAGACAGGAAATAGGAGATAGGTGAGGCAGGACTTCGCAATCTCGGCGTCACAACGTGGAAACCACCTTTCTCGCGTCCGCTTCAAGTACTCTTGTGTTGTGAAGTGGATTACGCGAACGATGTGGTCCTCTTTGCCAACCGTCACCAAGCCAGCACACACAGAGACGAGGTCGTTGATGTTAGCGAGCCCATCTCCCTCAAGCGACAAGTCTCCCTCCTGAACGGCGACTGCCTCCCGGAGCTGGTCGACCTGCAAAGGCCTCTCCGCAACTGTGATCCAGGCCAGAACTTTCATGGCCACGTCCTTCTCGCTTTGGGACTGTCCCCGTATTCTCTCCATTGCGTTGTCGTAGGCGTGATCGTATGCGGAGGACCCGGTGGGCAAGAGCGCGAGAGTCTTTCTGAGCTCCCTGACTGTCACTGCTCCGACGATGGAATCGAAATGAAGGCGGGCAAGAAGGAACCTTTGATGGTGTGAGTATGCAGTTTTATCGTAACAAGAAATGGAGACGAAGCAACTTACATCCCCCCCATTGACTTGACAATTTCTGCACAAATCTCGTCGGAGTTTTGTGGCTCTGGCAAATTCCCTGAGTCTATCCATCTGACATTGGATGTACTTGCGAACATCGCTTTCACTCGCCTCGATCTCAAGGACAACGCTTCTGCCCATGAACACACTAGTGATGTCGGGGATAGCCCTTGAGGTGGCAAAGATATTGGCTCCACGCCAGTCGCATAGGTCAAAAAGATGCTTCAGGATTCTCCCTCGAGTACCATCGAGTGCTGAACACTCGTCAAGGCCGTCAACGATGATGAAGACTCGGGAATGACGACTAGCCAAGCTAAACACAGCATCGGATAACTCCTCAAACGATGGCTGCGTGTTGCGCTTCTTGTGCTTCTCGTACAGCGAGCTCAATTCATCAGGCACAGTACCCAGACACTGGGAAAGCTGCCTCAAGATGCTAGAGAGAATAGCAGAAGGGCCCTCTTTGCTTTCGTCGTTGAAGCGGAAGTAATGGTATGCAAGCCCAATACCTCCTTCTCCATCGTGAAGCTCTTGGACGTGGTTGATGACGTTGGAAGCCAGAAACGTCTTTCCAGCCCCTAGCAGGCCCTGACAGAACAGCATTTGTCCCTTCGTGTTGAGCCAGTCTCGAAGTTTGGCAGTGTCCAGGATCCATTGCCCGGTCCCAGGTGTGCGTTCGGTGAATATCTCACTGTGACGTGAACCATGGTCGCTGGTGCTAATCCACTCGTGAATCTCGTGTCGCCGCTGTTGGTTCGATCGCTCGGTGAGATCGTGGATCTCCTTGGCAGACTTTTGACTGTGCAGTTATTAGCCCACCAGACTTTCAGTATGGTCTTTCAAATACCTCGATAGTTGTCTGTCGATCGTGCCCAGTATTACGGCTTTCGAAATTATCCGATCTCGAATCTCTCGAACATCATCCGGGTTCCAGCTGAGCCTCTTCCAAAACAAAGATGGTTTCCAACGCCGGGACCCGTTCACGCTTTGATCCCCCAACTTAGAATACCGACCAAGTCTTTTGTGTATGTCAAGTAAGGGCCTTGAGCGTCATCTCTGGCACTCTGAAGTTGCGCTTGTTGCTCGGGATCAAGTTCGCAATCTGACAAAATGAGGTCGATATGCTGGATGACGATGGCAAGGTTTTTCGATCTACAGGTCGAGAGATAAGTAAACGATATCAGTTCGTGTGAAAGTTACCTACTCGTTCGATATATCTTTGAACTGGCCCGGAGCGTCTACGAACCTCGTTTGCACTCCACGAATCAATTTCGCGACGACGACGAAGTCACCTACACCGAAGCCAAAACTCATTTTGGAACGCAACAAAGTCTACCAGGCCCTCAGTGTTGTCAATGTCGTTTCCTTGGAATTTCAGGGTAGATCTGGTGGTACAATGCTGAGATTAGCTCCATCGCGGCCGTAAACAGCTGAGAGGTATTTGTAGTGACGTGGTCATCAGGTAGCAATGAGACTGGACGCCTTCTTTGTTGGTTGGCCACAAAAAGCGGCCCATCCTTGCGCATTTCACCCAAAGTATCTGTTCTGCCCCCTCACCTAGTGCAGACTGTGCGAGCGTGCTAGTGGCTGGGGGGTTGAAGAAGTTTAAAGAGAGTGAGGCAAAGTTACGATCATAGCCACCAAGATGACGTGTTCCTGGCTGAGCACTCGAATTTGCAGCATGCAGTTGAAGAATTGGACGGCTGCGCCACACTTGGGTGTTATGGTGGATGTAAATGGACCAATATGGACGCCCTCGAATTCCGATTGCGCCCTCGGCACTCTCTTCGGCTACGTTCTCAACCCGACAATGGCCCGGATAGTCCGCAGTCGGGAAGGCAAGATGTGTGCATATTGGCAGTAGGCGTCCTCGTATTCTGGAGACGTACCCGTACAACTCCTTGGCGTCCGAGCCGACGGACAGGACTTCTCAGATCTCCCACTCCTCTTGAACGGGGCGGTGATCTTTAGCCGGTTGTATTCACGAGATTGCGGTATGCCGTATACACGACCGTAACTCCTCCTTGTCGGAATATATATAATTTTAAGCAGCTACCCTGAATGTTCAGCCTGCCTCGAATTCAACTTGGTCGTCGTCCACGATCAAACAAATCAAATCCTGGCTGTCTAAATGCGTCGATACACATACTAAATGCAACCGTCCCGAGGTAGAGAGACGTTTGCCCTTGCGCCTCGTCGATGTTTTCCCCCAAGGGAGCGATACTTCCGAACCATCTTCTGATAATCTGGAGAAAACACCCATCACACGTGTCTGTCTAGCCTCTGAACTTCCTGCCACGACAGAGTACCTGACGCTCAGCCATCGATGGGACGCCGGCCCCTCCATTCTTCTATCAAACGCGACACTGGCAACGTTTTCAGCTGGGATCCCGCCCGCTCTTTTCGATGTGCCCGGTTCCGAGACATTCAGAGATGCCGTGAGCGTAACGAAAAGTCGGGCGAGAATTTTCTCTTCGCTAGCCTCCTTGGTGACTGGGACAACTCCCCACCTTCCACCACCCTTCACGGCCGAGGCTGGGTCTTCCAGGAGCGCATGCTCTCGCCGCGAGTCCTTCATTTTGCTCGTCCTCAGGTGTACTGGGAGTGCTTCGCCGCGCACCATTCGGAGGGGTACATGCAACGATTTCACGACGGGGATTCCAGAGATATTTCGGGGAACAAGAACAACATGGCCCAATTTAGCACGGCCGAACACTCGAGAGCGCCTATGTTGCCCCGTCTTGGTCGTGGGCTTCCGTGGGCGGGCCCGTTTCGTTTCAACTCGTCGATTTCAGCGAAGACACAATAGCGATGGAGGATGTCAACGTTTCTGTCGAGACCGAGAACTCGGATCGCTTTGGCAGAGTCACCTCTGGCTCCGTGTCTCTGCGGTGTTTCCTGAGCCGAGTCGTCTACGACCGAGACACCCAGGTCCTCGAATACACCGCCGCCGGCAACACTCTCAAGCTGCCGTTGCGCCTGCACTGGGACTCGAGCTACTTCACCACGGGGGTTTCGATCGCGGACGAGCATTGGACCATGCACGCCCACGGCCAAGGCATACATGTCCTCGAGTCCGGGTCGGAGATGCCGGCGAGCCGAAAGTTTTGGATAATGATGCCAGGGAACGTTCGGCTCGACATCTCGGACGAAGCCTTCTACCTCGCAGTCGTGAGCCATAGCGACAAGCAAGTCAACGGTTTGATCCTGCATCGGGCTCTCCAGCGAGGCCAGTACGTTCGAGTAGGTTACTTTGTTCTGGACGGGATGTGGGATTGGAAGCGCAGAGACCAGGCAAAGGCCGAAGAGGCCATCAACGAACGAGTGCGCTAGAAAACGGGCGAAAGTAAGTCTCGAGGCGGGGGGTTTCACTTCTCGTCCCTTGAAGAAAGCGGAGATGCCCTCTTCTCCGACGGACAAGACTTGGAGTGTGATGCGTGGCTGGAGATTGCGGAAGGTGGAAGGAGACTTATTGAGATTAT
>JAMQMW010000907.1:0-10424 GCA_024115155.1 Thelonectria blattea
AAAAAAAAAAAAAAAATTCCTGATCAATTTAGCTCGCGCCCACAAAAGTTTTTTGGCGCCTGGTCCGTGACTCGGGGGATGACTCCTTGGAGCCAAGTCGGCTCGAGAGTGACGCATCGGCTTCGCTTCTCAACCTGTTCATAAAGGAAAAGACTTGTCGAATCTTTTGCCTCGCTTCGTTGCCAATTCGTCTTCTCGCCAGAACCTGTCAGCTCTTCATCTGCGGTGCAGCTCAGCTCAACCCCTTCTACACACCCCCCTTTTTCCAAAACCAAAACCATCAACCATGGCCGAAAGCTCCAAGCCAGAGGGCAACATGCTCTGGGGAGGTCGATTCACCGGCGGGCTCGATCCCCTCATGGTCAAGTACAACGAGAGCATCTTCTTCGACCGCGTGCTCTACAAGCAGGACATCCAGGGCAGCATCGCCTTTGCCCGCGCCAACGCGAAGAACGGCATCATCACCCAGGACGAGTTTGCGCAGCTCGAGGAGGGTCTGCTCCAGGTCCAGAAGGAGTGGGAGACGGGCGTCTTTACCATCATCTCGGGCGTTGACGTATGCGACTCCTCCCAATTTCCCGTCCATCTCTTGAATCTATAGAGTTTGCTAACCAAACACCCAGGAGGATATCCACACCGCCAACGAACGCCGACTCGGCGAAATCATTGGCAAGAACGTGGCCGGCAAGCTTCACACCGGGCGGTCCCGAAACGAACAGGTCGTCTGCGATATGCGCATGTGGCTCCGCGACGAGCTCCGCAAGATCGACGAGCACCTCTGCAGCTTCCTCAAGGTCATCGCCGCGCGGGCCGAGAGCGAAATCGACTACATCATGCCCGGCTACACGCACCTCCAGCGCGCCCAGCCCGTCCGCTGGAGCCACTGGATGCTCTCGTACGGCTTCGCCTTCGCCGCCGACCTCGAGCGCCTCCGCGAGGTGGTCAAGCGCATCAACCGGAGCCCGCTGGGCTGCGGCGCCCTGGCGGGAAACCCCTTCGGCATCGACCGCGACATGATGGCCGAGGAGCTGGGCTTCGAGGGCCTCATGTGGAATTCCATGGGCGCCGTGGCCGACCGCGACTTCGTCTCCGAGACGCTCCAGTGGGGCGCCATGCTGATGCAGCACATCTCGCGCTGGTCCGAGGACCTCATCATCTACTCGACGGCCGAGTTCGGCTTCGTCCGCCTCGCCGACGCCTACTCGACCGGCAGCTCGCTCATGCCCCAGAAGAAGAACGCCGACAGCCTGGAACTCCTGCGCGGCAAGAGCGGCCGCGCCTTCGGGCACATGGCCGGCCTGATGATGACGCAGAAGGGCCTGCCCAGCACGTACAACAAGGACCTCCAGGAGTCCCTGGAGCCCATGATGGACCACGTCAAGACCGTCTCGGACAGCATCCAGATCGCAAACGGCGTGCTCTCGACGCTGACGGCCGTTCCGGAGAAGATGAGGGCGTCGCTGGACCCCTTCATGCTCGCCACCGACGTGGCCGACTACCTGGTCCGCAAGGGCGTGCCGTTCCGCGAGACGCACCACATCTCGGGTCGGTGCGTGGCGAAGTCGGAGGAGACGGGGATTCCCATGAACGAGCTGTCGTACGAGACGCTCAAGGGCATCGACGAGCGCTTCGAGGAGGACATTGCCGATGTTTTCAACTACGAGGCCAGTGTCGAGAGTCGCACGGCCAAGGGCGGTGCTAGCAAGGCGGCGGTGCTGGAGCAGATTGAGGTCATCAAGAAGATGATTCAGTAAAAAATGGGTTGTTTCCCCAGCTTTTTGGCGTACGCAATAGACTGTGAGGGTATCGTGGATGAATGGATGGACGGATGGGTTTAATGATTGGGCGTTTTTTTTGGGGGTCTGTCGAGTCGGGCACTCTTGGGTCCAAACGTCTTGTCTTGTAAGAAAAGTTTTCGGTTTTTTTGAGTCGAGGAATGAAAGATAGCTGCCCCGAGGTTGGTTATAGAGCATAGGATGGCGCAAGCATGCCGTTTACTTGATGACTGGGGTTGCCTGTGATGTGACTTGGATGTGTGCTCGACCAATCTCTTAGAAGGAGTAGGGGATATTCTTTCGCACCGGACTGACTGGCTTTGAAGTTGCTTTCGTTTATGGTATTTGGTGGGCAGACCGTCTTGAGAACAGACGGCTGTTAGGTTGTGTGTGGTTGAGCCAAGACGAGTTTCGTCTCGGCATCAAGGAGTTCATGTTGAAGAGATGAGGGTTATAAGAAGGCCTTGGTCAGCTGTCGTACGGCAACTCAGCCCGGAGATGAGACTTGTCAAGACATGATGATATCCAAACCTGCGACTAGCAAGAACAGCCAAAGCAATTGAAATCGAAATTGACCTATACAACCTATACCGTGTTTCCAAGTTCCACAAGTGCTCCAAGCCAAGGTATCTCGAGAGAAATCCAATCACCAACTCCCAAGCCCGGCCCAAACCCCATCTAATAATGTACACGTAGCGAGTCTCCCGAAAGTACAATTCTCAACATAACACACGCACACCTCCCAGGCTGAGTTCCGTTCAGTGACTATGCTTAATCAACATCTGAACCATCAACTTGCACTCCCCCGGATCCTCGAAAACGTGCCACACCTCGGGAGGCACACCCTTGAACGCCTTCTCGAAGCGTGCGAGCTGGTTCTTCTCGTCCATGCCCACGGCCGCAATGTCGGTGACCTTGCGGATAAAGATGGCCTTGACCCATCCGGGGTTCGTTCGATAGCTGCCGCTGTTAGTTGCGTTCCCGCCATCACGGAGAGGTGTCACTTACATTTCGCCATAGGCTTCAGGATCCGACTGTGTCGAGTCACCGATGAGAATCATTTTCCTCTTGGGCAACCACGAGCAGATCCGGTTGATGCGGTCGACTTTGTACTCCTCCGTCCCCATAGTCAGGGCCGAGAGCAAGCCCGCCACGCTCCGCCAGCTCGAGTCGCGCAGGATCATGGTTCCCGCTGGGTAGTGCCGTCCGAGAAACTCGTGCAGCAGGGGGTACAGGTTGTAAGGCGACGCCGACAGATAAAACCACGGCGTGTCCCGCGGGAGCATCGCCTTCAACCCCGCGTACAGCTCCGGCATGCCTTTCACGGCACGGGGGTCCTCAACGAAGGTCTCGGTCAGGATGCCCAAGGGGTCGCCCGTGTTGGTCACCTTGACCGTGTCGTCAATGTCAGACACGATGGCCCAGCCCTCTTCGCCCGCGTAAAACGTCCGCATGTCGAGGTAGCCCTTAACTGTGGCTGGGACTCTCGCCTTGGCCGTGACGAAGCGCCCGGGCTTCTGCGCCTTGACTCGCACCGTATCGGCCGTGATGCCGTTGAAGCTCGTCGGACCCATGTTGAGGTCCCTGCCGACGTGGTTTAGCTTGAAGACGCGAACCGTCTGGATGTCCCAAAGGAATGGTATGAGGCGCTCCTCGATGGTATCGCGCTCTTCGGCATCGTCGGCGAGACCCAGCGTCTTAGCCACGCTCGAAACGACGTCTGCCAACCGACACTTAATATCTGGTTCAAAGACGGCGGCGACGAACTCGGCCTCCCACTCGCCCGTCTTGGGCGACCGATAAGCCGTGTTGTCAAAGAGCCAGAGGACATCGTCGCCGCCGACTTGCTTGCCAAAGTGGCTCACGCTGCTATAGCGAGACATCCAGCCAGTGACCTTTTCGTAAAGGGACGCCTGCACTTGAAAGGCGGGAGCGCCGGGATCGGGGAGAGTGGCTTCGACTTCTTCAAAGTTCCTCTCCTTCCTCGTCCGTCTCTGCATTTCGCCGGCGCTGGGTATGGGATTTGGACTTGGTGTAGCTCGAGGTGGCGTCGGCGCTGGTGAAGTTGTTGTTGCTGCCATTGTGGAAACAGGAACCGGGCGGCCGGTGAGACCTGGGGTAATGAATGGGGTAATAGGTGAGTCGAGACTGAAGGTTGTTGCCTGAAACAGTGATCTCGCGATCAGAGGCGCAGTTGGTCGCGTGCCTGGCGCAGCGGTTTGGACTTTGGGAGTCTCGTGGTTTGGGCCGGGCTCTCAGGGAGCTATAGGTGTATGAACTACCGGTTCATTTCTAGATGTAAGCAAGTCATGGAGTTATTATAGGGAGGGCGCTAATAAGAGACAAAGCGTGGAGAAGAGAGACAGAGGACATGTGAGCACCACGGCATCATCCAAGCTGGGGAAAGAGGGAGGGAGGCACCGCCCCTTGTATTATCTTTTTTTGTATCATTTTAGGCAAGAGCTGAACAGAAGGAAATCCCACTCCTAAGCTGAGCTGCTGACGGCCGCCTCATCGCCGTCCTTCAACCTAGCCCGTGACGTTGGTTGGTCGCATGGAGGAGCGCAGATTGTCGGCGAAGCTGACCTGAAAAGAGTTGGCCGGGGCGAATGGCAAGGCATGAAGCGATGACGGCGGCTGCATGGCCATGATGACGGAAAGACTGCGCATGGCAAATGAGAAGGCGAGGCAGAAGGTCGATCTCGAAGCCAGTCGTCTTGGCATATGCACGGCGACGAAAGAGCTTCGAGCATTTTCGTGCGGCGCAAAGTGCAAAAGCTATGCCGTCATTGCGCTGAGGTGAGCGGTTGGTTAGTCGGCGAGGTCGACAACTGACGCGGTCAGCTGGTGAAGATGGAGGAGGAGAGTTCTTGGTTTGAGGAGAGTACGTACTTCTTAGAGGCCGCGTCGATGCATCACGGGTGCGGGGTCGGGAGACCACCTGCACCTTCCTGTTCAACCGTCGACCGTCAAAACTCAGCCAAGGCCACTTGCAACCGTTGACACTTGGAAACTTCCACACGTCAACTTCTTCATAAGTACCTGTCGCTAAGATCACCGTTGCTCAACTGACCAGCAATCTGTTTAGTCAAGTACTTCACACCCCGTCCTCGCACGAACAGCTGCCGCATCGTCACATCACGTCACGTCACCTAATAGCACCGCATCGCATATTCAACACGTCGAATCCATTATCAGGGTATTGAAGTAACGGTTCCTCCCCAAACGCCAGTGTCAACTCCAATAATTGCCCTCATCTTTTGGGCATGCGTCCATCCTTGGATACCTATCCACGACAAAATAAACAATCAACGGTTATCCTTCCTACTCCAAAAACGCCCGAAATCATCCCATCTATTTTCGTCAAAACCGGCACTACTCCTAGTAGAACCAGCTCGTCTTGTCTTGTTGAACAAACAGCTTATCCATGATATCGTCGTACATTGGCTGACCCAGACTGACAATGGCTCGCTGGCTCACCGTGAAGGCGTCGTAAAACAGGTGGTCGTGCGGCACCGCGCATTCCGTCTTGACCTCGTCCATATCGACCGTCAAGTCATCCGGGTTGGCCTTGACGCACGGCGACCACACGTCTAGGTATCGGAAAGTGTCGTCGCGGGACAACGTGCCGTGACCTTCCGAGTCCCTGACCTCTGATCGGTGCATCTCTTCTTCCGTTATGGCGTCGAGGACGATTTGCGCGTTGTCGATGCGGATGCCGTTGCGGAAAGGATACGGCGCAAGGATGACTCGATCGTCCACCAACTTGGTCTCGTTAAGCACCTGAGGTCGCAACGCAGAGGGTAGCCAGTCAAAGAGTGAGCTCTCCCTTTCTTCATCCTCTTCCTCGTCGTCTCTCTTTTCCTCTCTCACTTGTTCTTCGTCTCCCCTCTTCGTCTTGGAGTCGGGCTCCTTGTATCCGGCAGGCTTCTTCGCCCCCTTCTTCTTCCAGTCGTGGAGTGTAAAGTCCAACGCCTGGTTCCAATACCTCGTCAACCACACGGCGTTACGAGTGTGCTCGGCGATGGAGCCGGGGTACGTGGGCGCCGGTCGACCGCGCCAGCCTGGAGTGATGGTAATGTCGAAAAGCTTGGGGATCACAACCCGGAAGCTCTCGAGCTTGCGTTCGTCGACCGACTTGATGGCTTCAGGATCGGTCAACTCTCTGATCTGGGACTCGGTGGCGTTGGACCAGAAGTCGGAAAAGGCGATCGACTTGGGGTCCAGGGACTTTTGGTAGAGGTACTCGACCTGCTCGAACATGTGCTTCACCGTCGAGTCAATGAGCTCTTCGGCCACATCGCGGGGCATGGCGGCCAAGTTCCAGATTTCCCAAGAACCAAAAGAGAAGATCCAGAGCGTCTCGTGGGGGACATCGTCGGCGTCCGGGATCGGCATGGCAAGGAATTCGTCAACTTGGGCAGCAAGATCGGGAGTGTTGATGGGGACGGGATACTGCTCGCCGATGAAGGCGTAATCCAGGGCAGGCTTCTCTGTAATGTTGGTATTGTCGGTAATGTCCCGAAGTTCACTGAGCTCCTTGGCATAGATGCTGTTGGACGCCAAGCCGTGCGTGTCGGGCACAAGAGAGATGTGCGACGTGCAGTTCATCTACGGAGGTTAGACAAGCGTCTGGAGGACTCGAGAGCGCTGGATTCTCACCTGATGGCACAGTTGCTCGGTCCAAGTGGTACGTTTCTTGGTGGGATCGACAGCGCTGCCCGTCACATCGGGCGAACCGAAGACGACGATTCTCAGGTTGGAGTGCGACTGGGGCTTCGAAGACCAACTCAGCACATCTTTATAGCCTGTCAAGGCAGTTCCGTCCAGATGCGAGGGCATCAGGCCGAAGATGATGAAGACGGTGAAGAGGATGGCGCTCGCCTGGAGAATGGTTCTCAGGTTTCCCCGCCAAGCGCGGGCAGAACAGAAGAGGATGATTCTCGCCAGCGAGTTGCCTTCTGTTCCGCCGACATTGTGGTCTAACGTTGAGGTGATCATGGTGGCCCAATATTCCTAGGGCGGGGGGGGAGAAGGAAAAAGTCGGAGGAGATAAGGGTTGGAGGCGGTGACCAAGGAAAAGACTCTCCTTCTTGAGTTCTATAAAACGAGCATTTGCCGTAGTCTTTGGTGGCGAGGTTGCGATGTGTATGAGAAAGGAGGGAGGAGAGAGGTTGGAAACCAGTCCGAATAAGAAGAAGCAATCAGGTTGGCGAGGGAGCGAAACAGCGGCAAAGAAGGAAAAGGTCCAAGATAGGAAGAGTGAATTAGGGAGGATGACGTTGCCTCGAGGCTGAGACTGCAGTGACACGCCGTTGAGTGGTTGCGGCTTTGGGAGGTTAAGTGAGGAAGTGTGGGTTCTGAACTTCTGGGGGGTACGCGATGGTAAGGGAGATGCACGGAAATGCAAGGATGCAGCGACCGGAAGAATGCAGATTCAGCGAGAGGGGGGAAGAGAAACAAAGCAACAAAGTTGAAAATAAAGACGGAGTGTCAGGAGAGAGAGAGAGAGAGAGAGAGAGAGAGAGAGAGGAGAAGAGACGAGACGAGACAAGGGAGGGAAGACGAAGAAGTGGAGGACGACGTCAAGTAGTACAACGACAGGTACGCGTACGCCTGTTCACAGACGCACTCGCAGTTCCAGTTGCGATGGAGAGTCACCCACGAAGTAATTGGATCCCCTTTCAACGGCAGGCATTTTGCTGGGGACTTGGACGTCGAATCCTTGTCCAACGACAGCGCCTCTCAGCTCATTCATTCCCGCCACCCCGGAAAAGAAGGCATCTCTAGCGCGTCCGTCCAGTTTTTGGGGGTCTTCCAGTGCTTGTGCATGAGAGACTTGAAATCTTTTTGTTGCATTCGTTGCAAAGAGAGAGGTACGTACCATATTCGTACGCGCATCCCTTTTTTCCTTGTCGATGCAAACCCCTGGCAGTCACATCGTCATTGGACGTTTCAACCCGGGGGTCTTTCCTTCCCTCCTTTCTCATCAAACCCACTTGGCACTTGCCCACTCATTCATTGCAACGACGACAGCAACTTGAAGCAGGAAGGCACGCGACCAAACGACGCTTGATTCACCGAAGGAAGACATTTCCCCTGATTCATTCCTCCATCAACAATCCTACAGCTCCAGCTCTTCATCTTCCTTCCTTGAATAGTACATTCCTTGCACTTTATTATGCCCTCCCTGCGTCGTTCTTGCATTCGCACCGGGCGTCGTCGTCAGCAGTGGAGCTCCCGAGCCGTCGTGGCCGCAGGTAACAGCGGTCGGCCCGCCGCCTCTTTTTCGGCGAGGCTTTGTTCAAGTTCAAGAGTGCCTTGAATGAATGGCGGCGACTTGTTTACAAGACGTGCAGACATTTCTGTCTAATTTTCCCTCTCTCTTGTCCCTTTCTTTCTGAAACCATGCGTGCTTGATGAAGCATCCTGACACCGGACGGCAGTACTTGTGGAGATGTCTCTCTCTATCCGCGGATGACGACGGATGATGGCAGCGTTTCATCCATGTCATTTATCCTGGAAACGGCCGAGACAAGGGCACCTGACTGGATGCAACTCTCTGACGGCTCTGACGGCTCGCTGAACGACTTCCGGTTATCCTTCAGAGACTTTGCGCCTCAACCCTTTGGGTCGCGCCGAACAACACCACCACGACGCCTCACCATCTAAATCCCAAGAACTTGGGACGACTGCCGAGTCTCGCGCGATCGTCTTGGCCCCCCGTCATCCTTGCTCCGTCATGTCGCTTGTTGGGCTTGGCTTCTGGAGGCTTCATTACACTTTGGCAGTCTGGCAACTTCCGACGCCTACGGCGCTTCCGTACGTGATTCTAGGCTCTTTCCTGTCCCGTTGCTGCTCTGCCTGGCATTTCATTCTTGTCGTACACGGCTTCACGGCACCACGGCATCGCTTCTCGTTGAGATGGCTGCGTCTGTCGCCTCGCCTAAGCCCCTTCCGGCGGCAGCACGGGTATGCCGTGCCGATTTGGATGCCGTTCTGTGAGATTCCCGTCCGAATTCTCCGTGCGAACAAGCGCCGGCTCGTACGGTACCGGCAGTCGGCAAGTTTGCGCATCAAGCGGTGCTTGGGCGTGCGATGGTCCAATCTCTCATGACGAACCAACCAACCAGAAGATCAAATCGGCAATTTTATGCTTCAAGTCCTGAAGTGAATGTGTTCTCGAAGAAGCGCACTAGAGGAACGGCAGATCTCGGCGTGCCACAGACCCCATTTCGAACGCCATTCAGGGGAAATGTGCCAGGTACGAGATACGAATAATCGCGTTAGCTGAGACTTGTTTGGTGATATAAAGCCTCCTGCGCAACCGGGTGTTTCTGAAACGGACACGCGACCAAATCAACGTGTTCTCTTCCTCCTCTCTTCCTTCTTCCTTCTTATCCTTTGTTGCAGTCCGACTTTCGACGGAAGAAGCCCCTTCAACTTCCACATGCTCCAGCCCACAATCCCCGCAGAACGGCGCGCTACTGAAGCAGACGAAATGAGATGATTATTATTAGAGCATTCGGGGATTTGAAGCGTGATCGGCCCTTGTAGAAGATTAAAGTCAATTTCTGCCCTGTGGAGATGGGCATCTGTGCCTCTGCTTCGAGAAGGCAGAGAAGCATACTCCGTAATGACGTGGTGTTGAGGCGTACGTCAAGACCTGTCTTCTTTGGGTTCCTCAGAACCTAAGCCGGCTGCCTCTCGTTTACTGAGGTTACTCTTGTTGAAACTCGGTGGCAGATTCGTCACCAACACCATTAACGGTGGTGGGTGACGCAGTCGATGGACGCAATAGGTAGGTCGGTCCCTCACCACACGGGCCCTCCCAGCCTCAAAAACCCAACGGTCATGATCCTGTCGGCCAGTCATGTCCGGGTTGGAATGGAGACGCCGATAAGTTAGGATGCTCCCGTTCGGTCCGCCGAAGCGACCCACCTCGGCCGAAGTGAAGGCCGGAGACGGCCGCTAGACCTCGGGACCATTTCGTCAAATCACGGACTCGGCTTAATTAGATGCAAGCGTGGAACGGGACGTGTCGGCCGTGGAACAGACTTGCTCTTCATCGTCGTCGTGGTTTGCCTTTTTCGTGCGACTTCTCACTTATCGTGGCCGTCCGGGGGCAGGAATGTTCCGGCCGACATTAGATAATTGAGGGGAAGGGATGGCGAATAGCCGACTGACTGGGTTGTTAAGACAAACGCGGGAGGGATTCTGGAAACGACGTGGACTCGTTGCAAACCTTGTGCCGTCAGATGGACACGTTGAGGAGACGGTAGACTCATCAGTCAAGACTAGGACTCTTCAGTATAAATAAATAGATACCTGGTGTTGTCCTGGAGTCATATGCAGGCAGCATCATGGTGACTCACTCCACACCCGTCTAGGACTGGAGGTATGGCCGATGCAACGGGCCCGAACGTGCAGGCAGGGCAGTGGGCGTGGTTTGCGTGCTTGTGCTTTGCAGGCTTTCCCGTAGAACATGTGCATGCCGTCATTGGGCTGCGTGATGAATGCATTCCCGTGGTGTTGCCGAACAAGATCAAAATGGAAAGAACCCATCAAAGTCGCCCTCGCCGCAATCGACAAGTGGCGGACGCACGTGCATCGACCAGACCCCCCCCCCCCAGCGCATCTTGAAACGGC
>JAMQMW010000908.1:0-16518 GCA_024115155.1 Thelonectria blattea
TTTTTTTTTTCCCTCTCCCGGGTCTTGAAATCTGATAGGAAGACCTGACGGCCTTCGATGTACCATAGTCTCGCTCTTTCAGCTTCCATAGAGCTTTGTGTAAACAGGTGTACGTTGAACGATTCCGGACCGGATTCTGGGGAACGGCAATGCTTGGTAGCGTTTCCGTGATACGTCATGAAGTGTTTTTGATGCGTTTCTCTTTTTTTCTCTTTTTTTAACTTTTAATGGCTCCCTCGTACTAGGCTATGAGGCTTCAATTTTTCGTCCCTTCCTGTCTACTCTGTCGTCGCGGGGGTCGAAACCTCCCTTGCCCCAGGTAGCCCACTCGGGGGTGGGCGGTCCCATGTAGTCCTCGGGCTTCCAGTCGCCGTCGGGCCCTCGCTCCTCCAAGAGGTCGAAGAACTTCTTGTAGTCGATGGTGGTGTGCCACTTGCCGTCGACGTTGAACCGGTCGCTGGCCAGGAGGATGCAGCAGCTGTGGGCGTGCTCGGCCGCGATGCCGTAGTTGAGGCCCTTCTCCTGCAGCCTCTTCTCAAGGGCCCGGACGAAGTCGCAGACCTCCCAGTAGAAGGGCACGTTGGACATGCTGAGGCCGGCGTTGGACGACGTCGACGTGCCGCAGTAGGTGACGCCCTTGACCTCGACGAAGCAGGGGAGGCCCTTCTCGACGAGCCTCGCGTACCCTTCGGCTTCTTCCTCGACGTTGAAGCCCTTGACGAGCGTCAGGCGGAACACGGTCCGGTGTCGGAAGCGCTTCTCGCGGAGAATCTCCAAGCACCGCTGGAAGCGCTCCCAAAAGTCGCGATGGAGCGGCCGGTCAATCTTGCGAAGGGACTCCTTGTCGGCGGCGTCGATGGAGACGTACAGTTGCGTGACGGCCTTGAGGGCGGCCAGCTGGTCAGGGTGCTGCGCGTTGCAGACCAAAAAGGAAGAGATGCGCTCCTTGTGAAGCATCTCGAGGAACTCGTTGATGTAGGGGTAAAAGATGGGCTCGCCGACAAGCGACAGCGCGCAGTGGCGGATCTGCATGGCCTCGGCGAAGCGCTCGGCCCTGACGCCGGGCATGCCGCGCAGCATCTTGATCTTCTGGTAGTGGTTCTTCTTGACGCCCTCGAAGATGAGGTCTGGCGGGTCGACGACCCATCGCCAGGTAGTTCCGACGGGGTTTGTGCCGTGGCGCCAGCAGAAGACGCACTTGTTGGAGCACGAGAGCGAGGGTGTCGTCTCCATGCACTGGTGGGAGTTGATGCCGTAAAAGGAGAACTTGTAGCAGGAGCCTCGGCCGCGGAGGGCCGACTTGGTCCATCGACACGTCTTGACTCCCGAGTGGGAGCCCACGATGGCGTATCCTTGCTTGGTCAGGGCCTTGTAAGTGGGAGATTCCTTGGCCACCATTTCCTTGGGTCCTTGGGGGAAGTTTTTCTTTGTTGGTGCGCCGTACGAGGTGAAGTCGATGGCCAGGGGGGCTTTCTGACCCTTGGAGTTGTCGTCCTTGCGAATCATTTTGCCCAAGTCCTCCACGTCGTCCAAGTCTCGCCCTGAGCTCTTCTTGTCGCTAGTTTCATCATCGAAGACGACTTCTCCATCGTCTTCGTCTTCCGCTTCCTCCACATCACTCTCATCAGGGGCACCGCTTCCGGGCAGTCCCTCGCCCAGGTTGCCGGTACGGACGACATGCTCAATCACTTCCTGGACACCATTGAACCATTCCTCAAGACGCTCGACATGATCGGTCTTCATGTCCCCCATTCCGACGGGGTACGCCCTCTTGCGGCTGGTCAGCTTGGCCATCCACTTGTCGACCTCCTTGGCCTGGAAGCAGAAACCTTCCGCCTCATTGGGCCAGTTCTCCTTGTCGCCAAAACCAAACACCGAGTATCCTAACAGAGGCGATAGAGGGGCGGTATCGATGCGGAAGTCGTGGTGGGTCTCCTGCAGGTGTTCGAGGAAAGTGTCATTGATGGAATCGATGTTGTAGCTGGGGATGAGGAACATGTAGAACTGGTCGGCGTCGCCGTGGACCTTTGACGGCGAAATGAAGTAATCGTCGAAGTCGATCTCGGACAAGTCGCAGAGCTGGGGCTTGAGGAATGCGCGGCCGGACTGCTTCGCCAATTGGTCCAGAGAGGCCTCGAGCTTTTCGACGTACTCTTTGGCAATCTTTTCCGTCTTGGTGGTGATGGACGAAAAGAAGACAAAGAGAAGCACCGGACGGCTCAGTTCCATCTCATTATCAGATTTTTCAGGCACCTTCTTGGCCAATCCTCCCTTTATTCTCCTCGGTCCTTGCGACTTGACAGTCTTCTTGGTTTCGGGTTCGATCTCAACGGCGGGCTTCTTTTCTTCAACGGGGGTCTTCTCAGGTTCCTGGTACATGCGCGGCAGCGCCTTCAACTCTGATTCCTCGCCATGGAGGTGAAGATAGACGCGCAAGGCGCCGAGAACAGCAAGGGCGGCCAAGATGATGGGCGTTCGGTGTTCGTGCCACGCCTCGACGAGGTCTTGACTCGGTCAGCGCTGGTGTAGCTGTGGTGACACGTGAAGCAAACTCACCGTCGATAAACGAGCCCTGCGGCAGCGGCGACGACGGTTGATATGGCCAGTCCATGTCGGGCGGTGGACGGCAGCGGTTTGGGCTGGTTGAAATAAGCAAAACTTCAAAAGTCGAATTGTTTGATGTGTCTGGGGGAAAGCGATTGTGCCCCGCTACGGATAATTTTAGTGGGGTAAACCCTCCTGTTCGTCATTGCGCATCACCAATGAAATGGTGGCGATTTGCACCTTGATCTCAGCCCGCATTAGGAGTGGTTTGTGATTGTATTGAGATGGAGGGGAAAATAAGGAAATTTATTAGGGGCCCGATTGTATCTAATTGAAACATCCAGGATACCAACTTCCCTATAATCAAGTCTAAACGCTAATGTTGAATGTCTACTTCAGGGCTCGGTGTTGAGACTCCACGAGACCCGTACCGGCTCAAGAAAGAGTAAATATATACGAAGAGAAAAGAAGTGCGTCTGGCTTTTGTTTCTGACGACACGAACAGAGGACCCTAGACTCGTCTGTCGCCTCCCGCGGCCTGCTGCTTTTCCCTCAAGCCCTGCAAACACGGCGCATGGAACATCTCGCCCGTAATGACAAGCTGGATCGTCCTCGTGGCGACCACAGCCCACAGGAGCAGCACCGAAAGGGAAAGAATCTGTCCGAGTCAGCTAGATGCGAGGTCTAAAAGGTATACGTCCAACATACCATGGTAGACACCTTGAAAAACTCGCTGTCGAGGTTCTCGGCCAAGGCATTCGTGCACGTGGCCAGCACGCCCAGAGGAAAAGTGAACCCCCACCAGCCCATGTTGAAGGGGAAGTTGTGCATGGTGGTGATGCTGATGAGGGCAAACGACAGCCACACTAGGGCGAACCCCCACATGACGATGCCCAAGAAGACGCCCAGCACGTATAGAACCTCTCCCGCGCGCGCGCCGAGGGAAGCAAAGGCGTCCGTCTCGGGCACCAGCGCCAAGGCCACCTTTCCCAGCTGCTGGATGCCGTATCCGCCCTGGCCCAGGGGCCCGATGGGCAAGAAAACAGAGACAATGACCTCCCGCGGCGGGATGGAGTGGATGGTCAGACGGTGGAAGTACAAGGCCAGCACGCAGGCGGAGAAGGACTCGCCGATGCCCCAGAGGACATAGGACGCGACGAGCGTGGCCATGGCGTGGTCGCGGTCGGGAAGAGCCTCGGCCACGATGCCGCCCGACGCGGCGGCCACGACGGCCGGCACGATGGGGAGGAGGAGGGCGGCGGTGATGTTCTCGAGGCCAGGCCGGTGGCGGTGCATGACGATGAAGGGCATGGAGATGCACGTCGCGGCGGAGAGGACGGCGTCGAGCCACCAAAACGCCCAAGCGAGGTATATGAACCCGGTACCCCAGCCTCTGCAGCAGAGGACCATCATGCTGATGATTGCTTGTCTTGTCAGTCTCCTTGTCACCTCAAGGAGGTAGGGCACTCACTCGCAAAAGCCATGGGCATGCATCCCAGGAACAGAGACTGGGCGGGATGGGCAATCATGACGCCCCAAATCTCGGGATACAAGGCATACCTCGCGACGGAGATGCCCAAAAACACGACAAACAGGACGACATTGAGAGCAAAGAAGACGTACGAGACGTATCGCAGCCACTCGGCGTTGTAGGGCAGGTTATGGATCAGGATGGAGACGATGCCGGTGCCCATGTTGACGGCGAACCATCTAAGTCGCAGTGAGATCGGGCCACACTGAATGAAGGTATCGCCATGATTGGTCAGTACTCACGACGGGGTGAAATTCCGCACGACCCGACGCCAACCGACGTTCTCCTTGCAGGGCAGCGAAGATTGGGGAGAAGAGGCGTCACACGCCTGCGTGCGAGTTCTGGTGTCGGACATGGCGGCGAGGAGACGGCAGGGGAGAAAGGGTGATGTAATGAAGCGATCAGGTGAGTGTTCAAGGTCAAGACCAAGACCGAGAACGTTGAAAAAGGAACGAAAGAGGACCAAAAAGGTTCGACTACTAATTAATACTTCTACGGCGAGAATGCCATGACTCCCTTGTACACAGTGGCAACTTTTTTTTTTTTTTTTTTTTTTTTACTATTTCATCATCACGATGAGTCGTCGCCAGACAGTTAGCAGGTAATCGGCACACATGATCCGATTCAAAAGCAGCAAGAGACACGGACGTATCGTTCAATCGGCGATCCAAGACTGTCCCGAGATCCGGGCAAAGGCCGAAGAATTGAGTGACCGGCACCGGCCGCCGGATTAGGCGACGGGAATGATACCTGTGGTTGATGATGGTGGACTGTATGTACAAAGTACCTTTTACTTACGTACTCGCACAATGGATGGATCCCTCCCAAATGATCCACCGGTGAAGGGGTTATCCATCAATCAGTAGGTAGGAGACTTGCTGTTCGGAACAACATCGCTTTGGCCAATTCAGACTCTCTCTTCTATTTCAATTCCACCATCATTCCCCTCCGTCATCGCTCATCCATCATCCCTCGCCCATCATCACCCATCACCCACCCGCGATAACCAACCATCCCGCCCGCGTGCATCTCCAAATCCGTCCTGCTGCTCAACTCTTTTAGCGTCCCCGCGTCCAACCAGGAACCGCCAACCAGGCTCGCCAGACCCTTTCCTTTGTCCAATGCAAGGCCTCGCATTCATGTCGGCATCGACCAGGAGACCCACCACCTTTCCATCGGTGTTACTATCTGCCGTCGTGTTTCTGTCCCGGTCTTGACCGGCGAGCAAGGGAAGGGGGAATGTGAGAGCGATACCATGGCCGCGCAAGTCGTCGTCAACAGCCCCCGCTCCCATCTCCGCATCTAGAGTTTCCTCGACTTGCGGTGTTTCCAGTAACCCTCATCAACGAATATCATCAACTTGTATCCATCAACTTGTATCCCATATTCCATCAACACATATCCTAAACGACCATCCAACAACCCTCGTCATGGCTGCTAGCATCATCTCCAACATCGTGTCCAACCGCGCGCTGACCGGCGTGTTTCCCGTCGTGACTTCGTTTCGGCAGGATCGATTCCAGAATCTGGTCCTGAACCTCAAGGAGACCCTCGGTCCATCGTCTGGTCTGAGGTGCGACGACGTCAACCTCAACCGCCTGACGGGTCTCATGAAAGACTATGACGGCTCCGACAACCAGTGGTCCAAGTATGCCTTTGGTGACGCCGCCCGTGGATACACCCGAAACCTGGTCGACGATGGTAACGGCAAGAGCAACTTGGTACGTCTGCATGGTGGTCACTCGACCTCGACATGAACTAACAGTGCCGTGCACAGCTCGTCCTCGTATGGTCTCCCGGAAAGGGGAGCCCGGTCCACGACCACGGCAACGCGCACTGCTTGATGAAGATCCTGCGAGGCAACCTCACCGAAACCCGATATGCGTTTCCCAAGAAGGAGGGCGACGCTCCGTTGAAGGTCATATCAAACAAGACGTATAAGGAAAATGCCGTGGCCTATATGGCCGACGAGCTAGGACTCCACCGAGTGACCAATCAGGGCGGCGACTTTGCCGTGTCCCTACACTGTAGGAACCCCCCCCGTTCGGACCCCCCTAGTTGTGCACCTATCAGGCAATGGAACTGACCTGCAACTATGCAGTATACACTCCGCCCAACGTAGCCAAGATGGGGTGCCACGTCTTTGACCAGGAGACGGGACGGAAGAGCCATGTGTCGGGGTGCCACTACCACTCGGCTTACGGGAAGCTGCTCGAGGCGTAGGCCAGGTTGGCGAGGCCTTTTTTGACGAGACAATGACCGTGTTGGATGAGCGAGCGATGTTTTGTCCAGCGGTTTCCTGGGTGTCCAAGGGCTTTCCTGGATGTTCAAGTTTGTTTGTTTCCAGTTTGTCGTTGTCCCGCGGCGTGTCGGCTGCGAGGGTTTCGTTCGGATACAGCGGTAGTACCGTCAGCATAGCGATTGGTAGCAAGGAATGAAATTTGATTTCAAGCCCGAGGCGCAAGAATATTGAGAGAAGGAAAGTGAAGAGAAGGAGAAGAAAGTCGTCATCTCGTCTCTCGATTCTCTCTTTCCGAGCCGCTGCCTCTTTGAGACAAGACCACAATCACGCCATCGCCATCGAATGGGGAGGACGCTGGCCGAGGGACCGACGCCGAGGGGCCGACGAGACCCACTACAAAAGATGACTGAATCGAGGGCCGACTGCCGCACTTCGGCCGCCGGCTGCCGGAATAATGTTGTGCTCGTGAATAATCTTGGTGTTCACAGCAGAGAGGATGGTAGTCATGAACATGGACGGGTCATCATCGATACTTCATTGCTTTTGCAGCGTGGCGGGGAGAGAGAGAAAATATCCTCCAGGCATCGACCAAAAACCCGCCCTGCCACCGCCAAGCTCACAAGCCTAATGACGACATTTCACGCTTCGATTCGCGATGGATGTCGCCAGTTTTTGCCAGCTGGCGAGGCGCCCCGTTTCGGCCGCAGGGGAGAAATGGAAGGAGTCGGCCCGTCGGCATACCGGACGGATCGGACCTGCACGGTAGTTCCGGCGAGTCCACCTCCGGCACGGCGGCCATGCATCCCTCTGTCTCCCCCCGGACGAGGACCCTCTTCGCCGGGACGGACTCGTCGGAGTATCGGTCGGAGGGCATGAACTCCCTCAGACTGTCCGTGTTCCTACCGAATACAACCCCGATCCTTCGGCAGCACATGCAAATCACAGCAGGGATCAAGTTCCCTCGCTTCTTTTTGCAAAAGACCCTCCGGCCACGGTGCTTCTCCAAGGGGTCGGTGGCCGTTAGGCCCGAAATGGTATGATGCTCGTATCAAGTGCCGTCCAATCATTCGCGCGAGATTGGGACCGTCCCAGGGAACTTTTGGTGACGACGAGCAAAGGGGAAGCTTGGTGAAACTGCCGTGTTTCCTCGGTCTGGTTTTTTCTTATCTTGGGGGGGTTGTTCGGTCCTGTTCTCTGAGTATTGGTGGAATTCGCATACGCGTGACGATCCTCCGCGTTGATCCTAATACCCTCGCTTTCTAGTATGGTGCAATACGAAGACATCGTGAGCTCATTGGGCGAGAGGAAGGGACCTTGACTAGTATCACTTCATAGGTAAGGATAGGTAGCCAAACATGTTTAGCTGATATGCCTCTTGGAGAAGTCTTCCCGTTCGACGCTATACGACTATTAGGAACTTCCCGCCCTGGAACTTCTTCTTCCGCACAACACCCACCCTATGGCCTCACCAAACACATCTAATCTCGCGACCCAGGACTCACATACCTAACCGACACGGAACCTGCCGAAGTCCCGAGCCTGCCGCCCACGCAATCGGCTTGGCAAAAAGCTTAACGGTTATCACTTTCGCGACCTAGATCCGATCGTCGACCTCGGATCCCCCCTTTGGTAGGGGAGGTGTACGGGGTGCATTTCCTTGTTGGGTAGGTGCTAGTGTGGGAGGAACAGGAAGCAGTCCTGGTTTGGTCGTGGGATGGTTGAGAGTGCCGACAGAGTGCCGGTTTCCCGGGTTATGGGGAGTCGTGGGCTACAAAAGTTCGATGAAGTTGGGATGAGGGATTCGGGAGGATAGGCATGAGTTGGTGTATACACGGGGGTGGTCTTGAAGCACCTCAGTGTAAGTCATTTATCGTGTCTGTGATTCTATTGGTTGCTTGTAGATTAAAGGCCTGACTCCAGGAGATAACCTATAAGGTTAAGGGTTTATTGTACTTAAACACTAAGAAACTACTAAGAAACTCGGATAAACGTCTGGGATCACGTCAGGAACTCAGACCCTACCTGAGGCAGGGATAAATCGTGATATCCAGCTGCGAGACTTGCAACAGGCCCCTTTGTTCCGGGGCTAGAGCCGCTCATCTGCCAAGACGGGAAGGCAGTTTGGCATCGTTCAGGGTCGGCGGGAGTTGCGGGAGGTGACTTTGGAGATGGACCTCAGGAGTAGGGGACCTTGGACATGGAGAGGTGGTCTTGGATGCGGACATGTCTCGGAGGGCGAACTTTTGAAGTCTCGTGAACTTTTGAGAGGAAACAGGCTCGTCTTGGAAGGTGAACGGATGGCGAGTGCCGAGCGACGGCATCATGGTTGAGTTGATGGGAGGAGTTGAACGGAAGAGTTGATGAGGTTACGGATAAGGGCGTTGAGGAACAAGTATAAAGACGAGGAAGAGTTTCTCGTTATTTGAATAGCATCACCAACAGCTAACCAGCACAACAGCCAACTCAATCCAAGTCCTCTTCCATCCGCAACAATGCACTGCTCCCTCAACTCCCTCCTCTTCGCCAGCCTGACCATGGCCGCCATCGTCACCGGCGCTCCCACCACCCCTTCCCCCTCTCCCAAGAAACACTTCTCCGTCGAACAAGTCAAAAACACCAAATTCATCCGCAACGGCTCCCTCGCCCTCGCCAAAGCCTACAACAAGTACGGCGTGCCCCTCCCCGCCGCCCTCGAAGCCACCATCAGCGGCATCTCCCGCCGCGGCGAGGGCAGCGCCACTACTTCTCCCGTCGAGGGAGACAGCGAGTGGCTGACGCCCGTGCAGATCGGGTCGCCGGCGCAGACGCTCACGCTGGACTTTGATACCGGGTCTTCGGACCTCTGGGTGTTTAGCACCGAGACGGCCGCGGGCGAGGTTAATGGGCAGACGGAGTATAGTCCCGGGAAGAGCAGCACGGCCAAGAAGGTCACGGGGGCGACCTGGTCGATTGAGTATGGTGATGGGAGTTCTAGCTCCGGAGATGTCTGGACGGATAAAGTCACCGTCGGGGGACTGACCGTTTCGGCGCAGGCTGTCGAGGCGGCCAAGAGCGTGTCTAGTTCCTTCACTTCCGAGTCGGACCTGGACGGTCTGCTGGGCCTGGGGTTTAGTTCCATCAACACGGTGTCTCCCAAGAAGCAAAAGACCTTCTTCGACAACGCCATGTCGACGCTCGACTCCCCCGTCTTCACGGCCGACCTGCGCCACGACGCGCCGGGAAAGTACAACTTTGGCTACATCGACTCGTCGGCGTACACGGGCACCATTGCCTACACCGACGTGGACAGCTCCAACGGGTGGTGGGAGTTTACTTCGTCGGGATACGCCGTCGGCTCGGCATCTCTGGTCCGCACCACCATCGACGCCATCGCCGACACGGGCACCACGCTGCTCCTGCTGCCCAACAGCGTGGTCAAGGCCTACTACGCCAAAGTCGCGGGCGCCAAGCTAAGCAGCTCGGCGGGCGGCTACGTGTTCCCGTGCAGCGCCGCCCTGCCGACCTTTGGCTTCGCCGTCGGGGCCGCGCGCGTCACCATCCCGGCCGCCTACATGAACTATTCGCCCGTCACCGAGGGGTCGTCGACGTGCTTTGGGGGGCTGCAGTCGAGCGACGATATCGGCGTCAACATCTTTGGGGACATCGCCCTCAAGGCCGCCTTTGTGGTGTTTGATGGGGGCAACTTGCAGTTGGGGTGGGCTGCCAAGAGTCTTTGAGTCTTTGAAAGGCTGAGCATGAGAAGGGGGGGGAGAAGGGTGGTTGTTGACCGAGCAGAAGGTGATTCTTGAGAGGGAGTGTGTGTCTACGGTTCAGTACTGTCAGTTACGAATCAATCTTGACGAGGCTTCGAATGTTTTATTTCTTAACGTGGTTATTGCATATGTTCCCCTTCTGTGTTAATTACCACTCGCCCCCTTTGCTCAAAAAACGCCCACATACGGATACATGTATGGAGTCATCCCTGCTCGGAGCCCTTCCTTGTCGAACAGCCTCCCTCTCCTTCGGCCATACCTGGGCCATCAAGAGTATGCATAGACGGACACGGGACCAAGTGGTGCTAAACGCCTGCTCGTATATTTGGATCCTCCCGTGCCCTTTGAAGAATCTTCTTCATCGAAGAGTAGAGCTCAGGCTGAACCCACTGCCTCCTTTTGCCATCCGGAAACACCTCCCTTCGTAGTCGGTTGACCCATGGAACCAATGGCCGGTAGTATGGAGTGAAGTTCTGATCTGCGTCCCTGAGGAAACCCTGCTCGTCACTGACCAGGGCCTGTTTGAACGCTGCCAAGGGGCGATCACTCTCATAACTCCATCTATCAAACTCAGTCGTACCCCTATCTTTGCCGTTCGCTTCGTAGTGGACGCATATCCAGAACAAGACCCAGAAGAACGACTCAAGGTCGTGCATAAAAGAGTGCTGCTCGCCCAGGATCGCCCCGATTGCCATAAAGGCCCTGGTGCCGGTCTTGCCCTTTGCCCCCGAGGCGCCATCTCGGTCTTCTCTGATGGCGAGGTCAAGGTCAACCAAGAACGACCGCCAAGATGGGTTATGCGGATCCTCATTTATCATGAGGTTGTTGACCGAGATGTCTCTGTGGAGGATGCCTCTGTTGTGCAAAGATTCATGACCTTCAATACAACCCTCGAGGCCGGCAAGTAATGCTGATCGAGAGCTTGCCTCGTAAATGGCCTTGCCATAATCCCTGACAATGACACGCCGATGCACTCTGTTGAGTGGTTCGGCAGCAGCCTGTGTTCGAGCTGCGGAGCCGCCGGTACTGGACGGCCCTTCTGCTGGATCAGGTGGGAGGTAGTTCAACGCTGTCGACATATCGAGTCCTTGTCGAACGTTATTTCGTATATCGTCGTCCATCCCGCGAACTCGGACGGTTTCGTGATAATAGTAACGAGCCACGTTGATGACGCCCTTATTCGTCACCTCGCGCAACATCTCGCCTTCCTCGTCGCGTTCGGGGTATTGCCACGAGTCCTTGATCACGAGCAGCGTCTTCGGATGTGCTTCGAGGTGGGCTCTCCAACAAGTCGTCGCCCGGCCAGCTATGCAACGCGCACGCAACAATACCCCGTCGATAATGACCCGCTCCTTGGATCCGTTTCGCTCGATGTCGATAAATCTTTGGTTGTTTGCCGTTTGTATTGTTGGATCGAAGCCGAGCTCTTCTTCGCTCATCCAGAAGAAGCCAAGGATTGTGAAGACGAACCGAAAGCCGTCGTTGTTGATGTCAAACGGCTCGGACGCGATGCCGCCAATCCTGTCGAAAGCCCATACTCTCATGACAGATCCACAAATAGTAAAGCCCAGCACAAAACGTCGGGTATCCTGGGCGGCCAACGCTTCTCTCGCATACCTCCCGATGTCGAGCCACGTCTCCGAGGAGTTGTCGGCAGAGGGTTTGCTTTTCAGCTCTCCAGGCACCAGTATCTCGGACCAATGACACTTCGTGTTCTTCTGTGCTGTTGAGTCGCTGACGAAGCCAACGCCCATCTTCCGTATCCCCACTGAACCTTGAACCAGCTCGTTCGGCTTCGTCAACGGCCGTCGATACGGTAGGTTTGGTCTCCAATCCGTCGCAAAGGTTATTAGCCTCTCGTAGAAAGCATTGAACCAATGGAGGACACCGCTTTCCCTAGCGTCCGTTGGCCAGCCTGTCCACCCGTTTGCAAACATTAGGCTCGGTTCTTCACAGCATTGCTCGAAGAAAGCCCGAGATGCCGTCTCAAGGTCGTCCATGCCACCGAAATATGTGTCCCAGAACTTCGGAAGCCCGACATACAATAGGCCGAGCTCCTCCTTCAGCACACCATCGACGTCTTTGCGGTACTCAGACGAGTTCGGAAAAGCGCTGGTGTTGCGCACCCATGGAGTTTGTTGGCCCAAGAACGTAATAGGGCGGGGAGGCGGGGTTTTTTCGGCGACAGCGCTATTGACTTGATCCCATATAGCAGAATCGTCGACTTCGTCGATGGCGTGTTTGAGGAGGGGTTGGACGCGACCGGGATCGAAGTCGTCTTTTGCAGTAGTTGCGAGCAGATTCAATATCCCAGCATAGATGCTTTTCCCGCTGGTCGACGGAAGGATACGAGCTGCCGGAAGAGCCCGCAGAGAACTTAAGAGGGTGAGAGCGACATCTTGTAGTTCTACAGACGAGTCAGTGGATCGGTTCAAACAGAGCTAGGCCGGTCCGCTTACGATCCCGACTGAGCTGTTCCACAGCGGCAGCAGTGGCAGGGATGCTCTTTGCTTCGCAATACGATCTGAATGATGTTTTGAATGAATCAAGACCATCCCCAATGGGGTTTTCTTCGATTATCTCGGCCCAAGGTCGGTTCATCGTCACAAGGCTTTCGATGGCGGGAAAGTGCTGCAGAGTGTCACAGCCGGTGGCCGCGGGTCGGGCACTAAGTTGTCTACGTGATGGTTAGCTGGCAACGTGAACGGCGCGGAGACGACTACCTTGCCTTTGCGACGGTTGCGAGGCTTCTGGAGCTCAGATGACGCGTGCTCGAAAGGAGTTGGAATCAACGCGAGCTGGTCCAGGCTACTTATTGTCCCGTGAAAGTTTCAACCTGTTGTGCTAGCAGGCTGGCCATGGATGCTCAGGGGAAAAGTAGAAAAGAAATTGGATGGGAGGGACGACGACGTCGCGAAACTTGACATGCAAGACCCGATAACTATTGGCAGGCACTCTTGATGCATCCCAATGTGGAACCCTGTGGCTTCCAGATCTGCGATGGAAGAGTCATTGTCATAAGTAAGGTAGGTATCTAGTAGGTACTCCGCACCCGCACCCGTACACGTACCGTAATTTGGTTGATTGGGCATTCTTCGGCCGCGCACGGACCTCCCCTGAACTCTTGAGCAATACGTACCTTATCTAGCCCAAGTTTTACGGCGAAAGCACAGCCCTCGCACAACCATAACTTGGGTGCCTTTTCACTCTTTTACATAGTAGCAAATGGCCAACTATCGGCTGCCTTTTCGCTCAAGAAGGTCGAGGAGTGGGATTGCCAGGCGGCATGTACGGCAGAGCGGCTCTCAAGGCCCTTGACGCAAAGTTTACGGCACCACTCAAAGAGTGCTCCTTGAACGTCGTCGACTTGATTAGATCAACAACCGCTATACGCGTTATGCCTCGCTCGCAGTCACTACAACAAGTTCCCCGTTCCAAGATTTGGCGTCTTCGTTCCCTATCCACCTCGCCCAGCAACAACACTTCCAAGCAGGAGACCAAAACGTGAGCGAGTTCAACACGTCAAGTCTAAATCGCAGACCACCTCGCTCGGCCTAGTCGTGAAACAAGTCCGCTGCATCATCCGACCACGTGCGTCTCACCCGCAGCGCAGGGCGGATACTCCCACTGCGAGTGTGCCGCGCGCCGGGGGGGGGATGGACGATGAGAATGCGGAGAGGAGAGGGGGCATGTTTGATCTGGAGGAGCTTGCGAGTGTTGAGGCTTGGCGGGCAATGAGGAGAGAGAAGCCATCGCCAGATCAGCAAAGTTGAGGTTCGAAAAAGAGTAGCAGTCTTGGGTTTGACCAAAGAGGTCATGTTGCGACTTACTGGCATGGCTAAGGGTGAAAGGGATGCCCTTATTCGTGCAGACGATCCGTGAGTGCGTCATGTAAGTAGATACGCCCTTTGCTGCAACAAGAGGGTTGAATGCTGCATAATCACAGGGTGGTACCAACCAGAGAGCATGTGCATCTCGCAGCATCAGTACATATAGAAGTCTCCCCCAGAATATGACCAACACCCGCATCTCACTTCCCCTTTTCCCCCTCACCCACCAAAATGACCACGCAGCCCTTCCAGATCAACATCCCCTCCTCCCGCCTCGAGTCCCTCCGTCAAGCGCCTGGTGGCCCGCTGGAGGGACGGCTTCGACTGGCGCGCCCAGGAGGCCAAGCTGAACCAGGTGCCGCAGTTCACCACCGAGGTGGAAGTTGAAGGCTTCGGGGAGATCAAGGTGCACTTCGTGCATCAGAGGAGCCGGCGGGCGGACAGCATCCCGCTGTTGTTTTGTCACGGGTGTAGGTGGCCTCTGCAGGTGATGGCGGTGTGCTGACTATTGTAGGGCCGGGCAGCTTCATCGAAGTCCTCAAGATGCTCCCTCTACTGACCGACCCCGTCGACGGACCGTCCTTTCACGTCGTGGCACCGTCGCTCCCCAACTATGCCTTCTCCGACGGCGTCAAGAAGAGGGGGTTCGCCATGCCGCAGTACGCAGAAGCCGTGCACAAGGTGATGCTGAAGCTGGACTATACGAAATACGGTACGTGAAGAGAGCTACTCTATCCTGTGCAAAGCATCCTCACCTTGGCAGTCACCCAAGGCGGCGACTGGGGCTTCGCCGTAACCCGCACCCTCGGCATCCTCTACCCCCAAAGCTGCCTCGCCTCGCACCTCAACCTCATCCGCGCACACAAACCTCCCACGCTCCTCAAATCCCCCTGGCAATTCCTCAAACACTCCCTCCTCCCCTACACCCCCCTCGAAAAAGCCGGCCTCGCGCGCTCAGCCTGGTTCACGGAACACGGCTTCGGCTACTACCAACTGCAGAGCACCCGCCCGTCAACATTGGGCTTCGCCCTCGCCGACTCCCCCGTCGCGCTCTTGGCCTGGATCTACGAGAAACTGCGCGACTGGTCCGACGAGTACCCCTGGGACGACGACGAGGTTCTCACCTGGGTGAGCGTGTACTTCTTCTCCACGGCTGGACCGGAGGCTAGTGTGAGGATATACTACGAGAACAGACACGCCGTGGGGGGAGGGAGGGAGGAGAAGACGATGGGTTACGTGCCGGGGGTGAAGTTGGGACTGTCGTATTTTCCGAGGGACATTGTGGTGCCGCCGCGGTCGTGGGGGAGGACTCTTGGGCCGGTGGTGTTTGAGGCGGTGCACGAGGACGGAGGGCATTTTGCGGCGCACGAGAGGCCGGGGGAGTTGGCGGGGGATTTGAGGAGGATGTTTGGGGAGGGGGGAGGGGGGGTTGATGTGGTTGGGAGGATATTGGGTAGTTGAGGGAGGGACTATGGGAGATTGAAGACTGGGGGATGGTCTAGTAGCTACGAGAAGTTTCAAAGTGCATAGCAGATACGTACAGTGTCCTCCATCTTGGGATAGATGGTTGCTTTTGTCGTAGTTCTCCCCGAACCTTCTCGAACCAATATCCCACTCCCAACAACCACAACACACATACATACTGTACATACTATCCTCTCAGCCGAGTCAAGCAGAAGCAACTCTGCATTTCCCCAAATTGCAGTGGAGTCCAAGATTGGTCATACGAGCAAACTCATGCAAAGCAACGACACCTGCAACACACGAATCTACCCAAGCCAAGGAATTAATCGCGAGGCTGGACAGAGGAGCCTCGGAGTAGCCGTAGCCGTGGCAATACCTCCGTTCAAAGCCGGGCGTCTCCGTGAAGGCCAATTGACCATTGAGAGCGGATATTTCGTCAAATGTAGGAACCCGGCGAGCGGCGAAGTCGTGAAAGAGTGTCTCTGTTCTCGGCGGTTACTATACTTACATACATACCTACATACATACGTATATGCCAACGTATACATGTTGGACCACGTCCATCCAATCGTTCCCAGTCGCACCGCTTTTAAAAAGTCGTAAAACGAACGGCCAGCACACCACAAACTCCCCTCCCCTCGATCAACAGAACCCGGTCCCCCCGGCCTGTTCGCTCCGTTCATCATGCGTCGTGGAGGACGCCTCACAGCTCTCACAACCGGCTTTGCAGGTGAATCGCAGGGATGAGGCCATATGAGATACAAAGACGAGGCATGTAAACGAGGCAATTGAGGTAAAAGATGACGTCCAATTCATCTCCTCGAAAAAAGCAACCCCAACAGCGCTGAGATTCGCGGCCGGTGCCGGGACGCATTCATGCAGACGATGCATCTTTGGAGTCGTTTATTTCCTTTTTCCTTCCTCACGCCTCGAACTTGTACGGACGGGATTAGACGGGCTTCAGCTGTCTCCAGTCCCTAGAAAAAGAATGCCGACGGGTCCCCTTGTTTATTCTAGAACCCTTTTCCCTGCCTCTGCAGCGCGTCATCTGACAAGAAGGGGGCTGATCTTCGCGAGCACGACGGCGCTGCTCTTGGCGTTCCTGTTGAGCAATCTCCATACGTAGCTCCTCTGGTAGCGCATCGAGGAACTCTT